>JADBJO010010589.1:43419-55919 GCA_016801955.1 Conus betulinus | reverse complement strand
GCGACAGAAATCTGTTTGACAAACGGGTTTTCCAAACATGCAGCGACCCAGAAATGTTCATGAATGTAAGCTCTTGTCCAGCACTACTGGTGTTAACCTTGTCTGCAGCGTTATTTCGGGTGACGTCACTGATGCTGGTGGTCATGTGACCTGCAACAGGGTGCAGAATATCTTGGGGGCCTTCTGTCTCAGCTCCATTCGATAACCTGTCTGTTGTGAGTTTAGTCGTGTGTATGATAAACTCAGTGTGGGGATGTGGAAAGTAGATCAAGGCACTGCTATTGGCTGCTTGAATCCCTTTGTCACCGACACAGTCTCACTCATGGGGGCCGAAATAGCTCAGCTGGTAGAGCGCCGGACTCATAATCTTGGTGATCCTGGGTTGCGGGGTTCGAATCTCAGCCGGGCCGTTTCGGTACAGGGGGATTTTTCCCCCAGAGTCAACATTGGTTCTGACTCCATTTTCCATACAGTCCTTCGAATGAGACGATAAACCGAGGTTCCGTGTGTGAGTGCACGCATAACATCTTGCTCACGCGTAAAATCCCATCACCAACTTTCGGAAGGGAAGGCCATTTAGGCCGTTGGTGTGGATGATTCGTTATATATGGCATGCACCCTGCGTAAGAACTGGAAAGAATGAAGGAAGTAAGGAAACAGTGAACGATATTAAATGATTTGGACTGGATGACACGGGAAACGACTGAATGAAGCGCCAGCTGACAGCTTTTCAGTCGGCACTACCAAAGTAAGCAGCCCGTTGTGTAAACGAGTGTGGATTGTAAAGCGCTTAGAGCTTGGTCTCTAGCCGAGAATAGGCGCTATATAAGTATTGTTCTTCTTCTTTTTCTTCTTCTTCTTCTTCTCCTTCTTCTTCTTCTTCTTCTTTCTTCTTCATAATAATAATAATGATAATAATAATAACTCATGTTAAGAAGACTGAGGATGACGCCCAGCGTGCCGATCGTCAGACTGATATCCATGAAGTCTGGAATGCCAGCTGCTGCTGCATGTCAAAACTGGAATTATCGCTGGCATCGAAAAGATTGTGAAATCGTGTTGCTGGTAGAGAAGCATGCAAGAAGCAAAATAAAAAAAAAAGAAAGAAAACTAGCGCGTGCATACACACACATACACATTCGTACGCACACACACACACACACACACACACACACACACACATACACACACACACACACACACACACACACACACACACACATACACACACACACGCAAGATGGCGACAGCGATCAGAAACTAAACGTGGGTCTGCTAGCTTAGAGCATTTCTGCAGGCTCTGTCTCAGAAATGACCAAAACCAGGAGCCAGGGAGGTCTTCTTTTGTGCCCAGTACGAAATGCAAGTCAAGAAAGAAAGACAAAACCAAGTAGGTCGGCACTTCGAGAATTTGCAAATCCTTCATGATTCTGTTTTGAACGGTGTGAAATGCCCCCGACTTGGTCGATCTTATGGTTTCAAAACCGTTTCCAAAAAATCCTCCACTACAAAGGACTTACTGCCCCGCTGAGACAAACCTTGTCGTCAATGGATACAGAAGTTGATGCAATTGTTATTCATTGTGGTCTCAATGATATTCAAAAAAAACGTTGCATCCTCTAGCAAACTCTTTGCGGACACCATTAAAACCATCGCTAAAGAGCATTCACATGCCAGCATTGTGATCAGTAAAGTGGCTCCTGTTTCTAACCCTGAAATAAACATAAACCGCGAAATGTTCAACGCGGTTATAACTCTGAACTATTCAAAGTTCCCAAAGTGTCCGTCATCAGCCATGAGAATCTCCTTGCCAGCCCCAGAACACTGAAAGACGGAGTCCACCCGAACCAGAAAGGAGCCAGTGTACTTGCTGGTAACTTAGGGCGACACGTTCACCAGCTTTTCTGGAAGAAACCCTCTGGCAGCAAGTCCAGGAATCCCAGTCTACATCGATCTTCATGGAGAACACGATACCTCCCTCCAGTCTTCTCGTCACACAGATATCATGATCTACCCTTTTCTCCTGTACCAGGGCCCTGGCGGAACTTCTATGATGTTCTACAAGACTGGTGAATGATCTTCATAAAACTTAACAACACACCACCCCCCCGTCAAAAAAGTCAGTAGTAGTTGTGCTATAATGTCTAGCGACTGAAATGATAATCTGATCGTCTTTGTGATATATTTTGCCTGGTTGCATTTTTTGATTTTTTTTTTTCTAGCCTGCTACATCGCATAGTTTTCCTCAATTTTTTTTTTTTTTTTTTTTGTGCGTTACATATTACCTTTTTATTCCTCTTCTAGGCCTTGCCTTTTGTAAAAGTGTTCTCTATTGCGTTACTGTTTACTGACTAGTTCATTGTTTGGGGAATCGTCTTTTTATCTTTCATTTGAATAATCTTCATTTTGCAATTGTGCCTCCCTTGAATGTCCATTGTAAAATTTTGATGGCAAAGAAGACTGACATTAATATACTACAATGGAACTGCCGGTCGATTAACAAGAATTTGGTAAATCTTCAACAACATCTTGAAGCCAGCTCCTACATGGTCCTTATTCTTCAATCACTAAATGTGTCTAAAAAAACGACTTGCCACGGCTGGATCGTTTCTTTTACCCACCTGTGGTACAAGAAACTGGTGACAATGAGAAAGTCTCTGCAGCCATTTATATAAATGACCAGTTATTTTACCATCCCCTTCAGTCACCTATACCTGCTGGCACCTCAGACTTGTATTCTTGTGCAGCTTCTGTTCACTTTGACAATTCTCTAGTCTTAAACATTGTCTCTGTGTACTTCCCAAAAGGAGTCATTGATAGCAATTCAGACTGGCTACATAATATAAACTTTCAAAGTCAAAGTAAATGGTTAATTGCAGGGGACTTTAATGAACATGCTCCTTTCTGGGATAGAACTTGCACGAAAGTCAGCTCAAACCGTTTAGTGGAGAACATATCAGACTCTCCACTCGTCCTGTTAAATGATGGAAGTATCACGAGACTGCCTGATATCCCTAGTCACAGATCATCTGCAATTGACTTGTCTTTAATCTCCCCATCAATGGTCCCGAGCTGTACATGGCAAATTTATGATAACACTTTAGGGAGTGATCATATTCCCATAGTTATTTCTCTGAGAGGATTTGTAGTGAGCCAAGATGACAGTAAGGATAAAATCCCAAAGTTTGATTACAAGCGAGCTGACTGGGCCAAATTTCAATCTGTGCTATCTTCATATGACGTCAATTCTTTTGATAAATCTGACATAGAATCTATGTACAGTCATTTTACTATCTCACTACTGCACGCAGCCGGTGAGGCAATTCCGATTCTTAGTCAATCAAAATCTCTCAAAACACACACGGGTAAAGTGTGGTGGACAGAATCTTGCAGAAACGCTGTTGATAAAATAAAAGCACGTTTAAACTGTACGCAAAAGTAAAAAGGTAAAAGGGAGCATACCAGTTAAAACTGCCAAGAATCAAAGGAATAAAGTAATTGAAAATGCTAAACGCGAGTACTGGTCATCATTTTGTTTTAATGAAATAAGTGAACATAAAGATATCAATAAAATTTGGAAAAAGATCCATGAAATGAAAAACGGAATCATTTACCTGCATATCCAATTATAATAGGTGCTGAAAAATTTCCTTCGGCATATCAAAAAGCAGAATCATTTGCTGACATGTTTTCCAAAAACAGCTCCTTCTGTAGTTTATCAGACAAATGCAGAGCTATGAGGGAAAACCAATCTAACGAAGAAATGTACGCTGATCCTGACGAAAATAATGATCATTATCTAAATGCTGATATTACTTTTCAGGAATTACACTCTGCTATTTCTTCATTGTCTAATAAGAAAACGTCTGTTGGTTTAGATGCCATTTCTAATGAAATGTTAAAACATATACCACAAAATTTTGTTTTACTTCTACATGAAATTATTATAATAAATGTTGGATTGAAGGGAACATACCTTCCATATGGAGAGACTCAATTATTGTTCCCCGTTTTAAAGAATGGAAAATCAATGACAAACACAAATAGCTATCGACCTATAGCTCTTACATCTCATGTCTGTAAACTAATGGAGATAATTGTTCTAAACAGATTGACATACTATTGTGAAAAAAAATGGCATTATCCCTGCAAACCAGGCTGGTTTTAGAAAGGGCAGGTCTACTATTGATCATCTTGTNTTGTTCTAAACAGATTGACATACTATTGTGAAAAAAATGGCATTATCCCTGCAAACCAGGCTGGTTTTAGAAAGGGCAGGTCTACTATTGATCATCTTGTAAAGCTAACTACGCAAATTAAACACCAGTTTGCTAGAAGACAAAACGTTCTCGCCACATTTTTCGATATCAGCAAGGCATTGATCAAGTTTGGCATGATAGGCTTTTATAAATTAAAAACGATAGGTCTCTCTGGTCATATTTATAAATTTGTTAAAACATTCCTGACCAACAGAAGTATTCAGACAAGAATTGGTAATACTTATTCATCCAAAAGATTACTAGATATAGGTATCCCTCAAGGCTCTGTGATCGCCCCTCTTCTCTTTAATATTTTAACTAATGATTTACCTAAATGCATCAAAAAAACTTTAGCTTAATTCAATATGCGGACGACATCTGCTTATGGTTGATCGCCACATTAAAAAAGAACACATCAAAAAGATCGGTTAATTACATAAGAAGAATATATCAAAGAGAGTTAGACAACATTGCGAACTTCATGTCTGATAATGGCTTATGCCTGTCGGCTGAAAAATCCGTATGATGTTATTTGATGCAGGAGAGTCTGCTCACAATACTCCTAACTTCAAAGTACATAATACTACATTGAGCTACACTTCTGAGATTAAATTCCTTGGTGTGCATCTTATGTCAAATCTTTCTTGGAATTTTCACTTGGAACATATAATAAATCAAGCAAGAAAATCTCTTAATCTGCTCAAAGTTATAAGCAAACAAAGTTGGGGCCAGGAAACAAAAAGTTTAATACATCTTTCTTCTGCTTTAGTTAGATCAAAATTGTCATATGCACAAGAGGTCTTTTTTAGTGCTCCTAAGTACTTATTAAAAAAAGCTTCAGTGTATACGACTCTAAGGCATTCAGATTAGCGCTTGGTGTTCCATTTCATGCTTCATCTTTAGGAACATACCACGAAGCTGGTGTCTTACCTCTTGATGACCATCGCGAACTAGCCTGCGCTAAGTACATTCTTCGCTGCTCAACTATTCAAAGTGCTAACCAAACGGAACTGGATATGAGGTCTGATGTAGACTTTCCTAAACGTGCGAAAAACATTCGAGCCACTAAAACGATACTCCCATATTCTTCTCACTCGTTGACAAATTCAGGTATCAATCATAAAAAGCTTGCTGTGCGTTTTCCCGTAAGTCCCGTACCAAACTGGGAGCTCTTCAAACAAAATTTGATTATAACTAACTATACTACTATATCTAAAACAGATAATAGACTAGGACAAATTTCAGAAAAACAAACACCCCCAGGCATGTCTTGTTAGGAGCTGTCAGACAACACTTTCGTATGGATTTGGGTGTGTTGAATCCATTTCTTTTGTCTAACAAGACTGAAATTGCTTAGATGGCCTGGAATATCAAGTTTTTTTCAAAATAGCGACAAACGAAAGTACAGAACCGGTTCTGATTCAAACACACCTTATTTGCTTATGTTTTACACCACTTGTGCTAAACTTTGATTTTTTTTTTGTAAACTCCTACCTGTATAAATCTGTTTCTGCCATTTTATTTGAATTATCTTAAAATAAGTGTCAAAAACAGTATAAAAACACTAAAAAGTAACAAGAAAGTTTACAGTGGCCTCATGCCTTCACACTTTGACCGAAATTGAATGGTTCTTGCAAAAAAGACTTGGCAAAGTTATTCATAAGTGATTAATAATGACCGGGTCGGATATTTTAAAGGTAGAAATATTACAACGATCATAAGATCAATGGACGATGTAATCAAGTACTTAAACAAACGCAATGAAGCTGGGTATCTACTTGCCGTCGATTTCTCCAAAGCTTTCGACTCGATATCTTGGAAGTTTTTGTTACATGTGTTTGACATTTTTGGTTTTGGTACCGACTTTAAAAGGTGAGTATACGTTTTAAACAATGGTGGTTCTAGTAGTATCAATCATGGAGGCTGGATTTCTGAACCTTTTGATGTTTCATGCAGTATTAGAAAATGATGTCCTTTCTCACACCCCTCGCGTTTGTATTGGCTGTTGGGCTGCTTGCTATCAAAATTAGAAACAGTACCATAGAAGGCATTAAAGCGCGCACAATTCATTGCCCAAACCCAGTTCATATCAAAATAAAACAAATGGCAGACGACACAACACTTTTTCTGAAAACCAGAGCAGATATGATGACAGTTTTAGATTTACTTGCTAGATTTGAAAGATTTTCTGGACTTAGAGACTAAATGCACAAAAAACAAGGTCTTAAGAATGGGAAGGAAGACTGAAGACGAAAATATTCCATTGGCTGTGGTCAGTAAAATAAGATATTGGGCATTTAATTTGAAAGAAACAAACTGGCGAGAGATATTGACAATTGGCTACAGAGACTGGATCAAATGAGTTCTGTGAGTAAGGAATGGAGCAAACGTGACCTTAGCATCCAAGATAAAGTCATTGTTATAAAGACCTTTCTAATAAGTCAGTTTACATGTGTAATGCAATCAACTGGTCATCACCATAACATATTAAGCAAAATAAACACAACCCTATACAAATTCCTCTGCCAGAAAAAAAAACAAAGTAATAGGAGAGCGTTTGAAAAGGTCAGACGTAAAGTCATGGAAGCTGAGTACTGAGATGGTGGTCTTAAAATGGTAAACATTATTAATTTACAAAAATGCTTTAATCTGCATTGGGCAGGAAAACTGTTTGAAGCAACTATAAAGAAAACTGGTGTCTTATTCCAAAATGGCATTTGGAAAAGCTTGCAAAACATGAAAACTGGTTACAGAGACTGGATCAAATGAATTCTGTGAAAAACTGTAAAAACTGTAAAAGCAAAATTTTTTTTTCACACAAAAAAGAATAGTTTCCATGCCACTCAAGTTGCTGCTTGGCAGAGAGGCCCCAAAGGAGGTATGGGGTTGAGGACACTTCAGCCTTCAAACAAAGACTCAACCCTTAAAGTACCTGAGGCCATGGACAAGCTTGTTCCTGCACAGGTTATAGAAGGCCGTTCAGAACCTACAAATACATCTCATATCAAGCATGAGTGGTTCAATGAAACATCTGAAAATGAAAGTGCTGTACAGGCTGTAGCAAAGGACATGACTTTCAACCTCATGAGCAGCAAGGAGAAGGACAGTGAGACAGGCTGGACACAATTCAACCAAACTGACAGGCTGAACACCATTCAACCAAGCTATTAGCACACGGCTGACCCAGGAGTGACAAGCATTGGGTATATGTCCATGATACAGCTCCAGCTCATGAATTCCCTCCCTCAACACTATCATTCAGAGATGCAAGTACGTTGCCAACAAACTGGGGCAACACTGTGTTGTGCTAACAGTTGATGAAGCCTTGTTCTGCAAAGTGATGGAATTGAAATGGGCGAAAAAAGAATACCAGAACCTTCTGGTTGTCAGGCTTGGTGGTCTTCAACTTCATGAAGGTCACTGGAAAACACATGGAATGCTCAGGACTTGTGGAGTTGTGGGTAGAAAGCAATCTCTTTGGCCCAAAGACCGCGGAACAAGTTCTGGCACGAAAGTCGTACATCAGAGGCATGCGACCTCACAAATTCACGCTTCAAGCCATGTGGAGAATCCTGCGTCCTCAGCTGTTGCAATTCATCAATGAAGAAAAGAGATAACTGAAAGAGGAGATTGAAGATAATGTACAGAGGGAAGACACAGACGCGCTGCTGCTGTCTCTTCTTGCTCTTCCAAGCAGTTCAGAGATCTTGCGGATGACTTTGTTAATCCTTGGTGATGCCAACTTTCAGTTTTTGGTGGACTTACATGCAAATGGTGGATATCATGCTAATGTTCACACAGCAAGCAGAGATGGTGAGTGGAAGCTGCATCTGCACGCATTCACGTCCGTGCTTCCATATATGATGCGATATGACCACACTAACTGTGCACACTGGGGCTGTGTGTACGTGAGCGAAATGCAGCAACTGCCAGAAGAGGTCAAAGCTGAATTTGAAGCTGGAAACTTTGTGGCGAAACGTGGGAAGCAGCCTTTCAACCAAGTTGATCCAGATCAAAGCCAGGAGTGGCTCAATGGGACAGGGAAAAAGAGTAGCGGGAGTCGTGGGCATCACAAAAAACACCACCAGCTTTGAGCAGATGGACGCTGTCCTACAACATGCGCGATCCCACATTTCTTGTGAAACCAGAGAAGCTTTTGACACTGGTCTAGAGGATACTGTCAACCATAATGAGTGCAACAGAGGAAGAAGAAGGCAGGACAGGAAAGATGAACATAGTGTGTTCACTACTCTGAAGAACTTCAAACTGTTTTCCAGCGATGTTCCTGAAGAACTGCAAAACATTGCAGCCAAAGATCTCACCCACAAGAGCATTAAGGAGGACTTGCTAACTGCACAGCAGAAAGGTCAAGATCAGTTGAACACGTTTGTTGGTGAGAGGTTGCTCCCTCATGCGGAAAGGCAAATAAAGTCTCATGATACCTTGACAAAGAACAAGCCACTAACTTTTGCAAGTCCATATGAAGTAAACCAGAAAAATGTGCATAGTACCAAACAGAACACAATACAGGCAGACAGGAAGATTCTTCTTCAGAGATTGATCACTGCCTATGAGGCAGGACGGAACGTTGGCCTCTCCATGGCTTTACAACACGAACTGATACAAGTACCCTCTGCACTAGCAGGGATGAATGGGACGCTACGTTCTGGTTTAAAAGCGCTTCTGCTTCAGGCACTCACTCGTGAAGTACCCTGTCCACCAAACCTAGATGAGGCTGATCTTAGTAACAATGCCACACTTGTTGATGGACAGGCACTCATCCGCAGCACTGGAAAACCCCAACAAGCGACTACATTTGAAGACCTGGCAGACGTTCTCATCAAAACTCTTCATCAAGCTGGGCGAGGTTTCAAACGCATTGGTGTAGTTTTCGACACAACCAGACTTCCATCAAGACAGAAACACGGAGAACAAGAGGTAAAGATTGTCAGTCAATCAGAAAAAAAACATTGATGAAGGCATGGACGTGCCCCTATCAGCAAAGTGGGAGAACTACATTTCTCACCCTGATGACAAGGATGACCTGGCGAAGTTTTTGTCAAGACAGATCATACTGCATGCTCCAGTTGCCAAACTATTGTTGCAGGTAGTGGCTTCAGTGATGTCACACAGGTGGAGTCTTCAAACCCCAATACAGATGTACATCCTCTGAGGCTTCACACAAGGAGTCTGACACCAGGATAATCCTGCACTGTGCACACGGTGAGGCTGAGGCAAGCAGCATTGTTGTGTCCTCCAGGGACACGGATGTTGCAGTTCTGCTGCTGGTGCATTTTCATCGCATCAAGTGTCCCAAAAGTCTGGATAAAAGCAGGCACTGCCAAATCCAGAAAATACATCCCCATCCATGTTGTTATAGAAACCACAGCCATTGAAAGAGATAAGCTCCAAAACCTTGCTGGATTTCATGTTTTCACTGGCTGTGTGACACAACGTCGTACTTTGCTGGACATAGTAAGACAACTTGCTTGAAGGTTTTCCTGCAGCAACCTGATTTGTTGAGTTCACTGGGAGAAAGAAACTCTCACAGACGACACTGCGAAATGCTGAAGTCTTCATTTCCAGCGTGTATGGTGTACAAAACTGTGACTCAGTGAACATGGCTCGGTCAGTCCTGTTTCGCAAAGCCCATGCACCAGAAACACTGCCTCCAACACGTGATGCCTTGTTTTTTCCACACACAGCGGGCACACAATCAGACAGCTGTCTGACTACAAGCTCACCTGCAGCACCCCTGCCTCCCCCCGCCAGAAAGCATGGGCTGGAAACTAGAAGGCGGCACCTTGATTCCTGTTCTCAAGTCACTCCCATGAGTTCCTGAGACATACACTGATGTGATCTTCTGTGGATGCACTGTGGATGCAAAAAAAAGCAGTGCACTAGTTCCCGGTGCAAGTGCAGAACAGCTAGTCTTCCTTGCACAGTAGCATGCAAGTGCAGTGACAACAATGTTTGTTACAACAAATGAAGTGTATGAGCTCTAGACAATGTATCAGTGATTATGACATAGATAATGAGCAAAAATTATTACTATAATAATTCGTTTTGCTGGCTTGAATCAAAAATTACAATAAGATGGACGAATTCACTAAAGAAAACAAAAACTATTGAAATTATTGGAGAAGTACCAATGGATTTGATTTACTTTTAATGACCCACTGACTTTAACGACAAACATCAAGTCTTATCAATATTATTCTCACTTTCTTTCAGTCCCTCCTCCCTCCCTCGTTGATACCCCATTCACTCTTGAAAGTACAGAAACAGCTCTTTCTGATAGGCTGTGAATGTTTTGCTTTTAATGGTAAAGAATTATTGACTATAGATAACTCAAGAGTGCTTGAATGCTCTCTCTCTCTCTCTCTCTCTCTCTCTCTCTCTCTCTCTCTCTCTCTCTCTCTCTCTCTCTCTCTCTCTCTTCACCTATTTCGTCAAACAAACAAAATATAGATGTTTTTGTTTCTAATCAACAGATCGTTTTGTTGCTTAAGGCAAGGTAAGGAGAGAAGCGAACTGTGGCTCCGTTTTTTTTTTTTTAATCGTGTCATATTGTATTGGCTTGTCGTTTTGTATATTTATTATTTTAAAAAATTGGTTTAATAGTTAAAAAAAAAAAAAAGAAATAAGGTGTTTCTTTCTTCTTTTCAATATAAACTGTAACAATAATTAGTCAATAACAAAACTTTTTGTGGCAAAAACAATGGAAGTTTGGTTACAGAATCGTTATGCCAGTATTTTTGGCAGCCATTTTGAATATTTAATTTTAGTGCAAAAAACTACGCTTTTGGGAGGTTGTCAGACAACAAAACTAAAAAGAGCATGGTCACATTCTTTAGAATCAGCTGTCTGACAATTCCTAACATCATTTGCCACCTACTTTTTATTTTGGCCTTTTTTTGTGAAATTTGTCCTAGTCTATAACATTATATTCTAGCTTGCGAAGCAAAATCACATATCAATGATTGTTATCGTCACTTCGTAAAAGTCTATACTGATGGGTCTCTATTAAACAATAATGCTGGTTGTGGCTTTGTCATTCCATTTTTAAAAATTGAAAAGTCCTTTCATCTTGGGGCAAATCTGTCTATCTTTACAGCCGAACTAATAGCAATATTAATGGCCGTAAAGTACATAAACGATTTATCATTTGACTTTTATGGTGTTCTCTTCTGTGTAGATTCCAAGTCAGTTCTTCAAGCTTTAGAATCTACAAATTCAAAAAATCGTGCTAAAATCATATCTGAAATTAAAGTACTTATTCACAACCTCATGTCAAGAGGTATAACAGTTAATTTTTGTTGGGTTCCTTCCCATTGCTTCATATCCGGAAATGAATGGGCCGACAGGATTGCTCGAGCAGGTGCAAACAATTCTGACAATACGGCTACTATTCATATTCCCTTGAGCTTACACGAAGGATATTTTCTTTTACAAAGAGCCTCTTTTGAAAAATTTGAGGAATACTGCAAAGAAAATGTTCTTCCCCGAATACACAAACCCGACTCTTCTATACTTGTTGTACGAACTCTTGAGCAAGTAATCTTTTAAAAAGGGCTTCCTCAGTAAATCCAGTAAACCGTAATACACAAACATAGGATTATATACAAAGACACAGTAAACAACTTCTCTCCTTATTATTTCGGTTTGAAAATAAATGCATTCAGAACAAAATATGTCAAGAATATTCGATGTGCTTGCGGCGCCCTTGATAATTGTACAACAACACACGTTCTATACCTTTGCCCCTACTTTGATTCCGATTTGTCAGAATTAGAAAGGATGCTTCAAAGTGCATATTCCAGGATACCACGTCTCTTTTAAATTTTGTACGAATTCTTACGTTAAGCCCAGTTGGCTCAGTCCTGTAATTGCTGTTTCATGATCTTATTTTTGTACAGTTGTTTTTTTTTACTTTTGATGTCTTTTTCTTTTTTCTTTTTTTTTTTTTTTACAGTTTAATTCTTACTTAGATTTTCTCTCTCATCGCGCGCGCGCACACACACACACACACACACACACACACACACACACACACACACACACACACACACACACTCACGCGCGCACTCACGCACGCACGCAGCACGACACACTCGAACACACACACAGGCACAGCGATTTGCAAAAATAATGGGTGGATACCGCTTTCCCACCACCCACCCACCTAGTGCCCACCTAGTGCCCCCCCCCCCCCCCCCCCCCCCCCCCCTTTAACACACA
>JADBJO010010589.1:33181-35681 GCA_016801955.1 Conus betulinus | reverse complement strand
AACACGTAAATGCTTGATGATACTCATTTAATTTTTCATGGTTCCATACAAACTTTTCTAACAAAGCCTTACTGGTCTTTTATGAACATTTGCTGAATCTTTTCCAGAACTAAATAGTAGTTCTAAAGGTAAATGTTTAGAATCTGTTACATGTAGAACTTGCAAGTTTCGAGCATGCTCAAAAATGCATCTTGACATCAAAAAGTAATCAATAACGCTAGATCCATTATATGAGATATATGTATAATCACCACATTTATCTAATGATGAAAGGCCATTCAAAATCAACAATGAAAACTGCTCACATAATTTAAGTAGGTAACGGCCAAAATCATTAGTTATTTCATCTTTAGACTTTCTCAAAAACTGACCATCCAGGTTTGTATCATCATCTATCCACAAATCGGTGACAGGTGTCCAAGAAAGGCTTCTGAAATGGTTTTGTCCCTGCACAGTCACAACAATACCACCTAGGCCTGCAACATTCGTGATGTTTGATATGGATGCGGGTCTGGTGTCGTTTGGGATGCACAGAGTGTTAGTAGCATTAATGTATTCATGAGAGAATTCAAACAGAGATTGATCAATTGTTATTAACATAACTGCATGCTTCCTTGTGGTCTCACGAATTCTGCAGTTTATTTGCAGTTCAAGAACACATTGATTTTTCTCAACCCTTAATTATATGTATCTTCTTAGAACATACAAGTTTGAAAAACATATCCATGATTTCAAATTAAAATGTCTCCTCTGAATTAAAAATTTTAACGGTACAAAGAGAACAATGATAATGATACATTGTGTCCATTCTGCAAAAAACACACCAGGAACTAAATTACGTTTTGTTTTTCTGTGTCCGATGTACCATGAAATACGAAACGAATTCATTCAGCCAAAGTACTTCCATAAGCCATGTATGTTTACATTCTACCTACTTATGTCAAGTGAAAACGAAGGTATTGTTTCACGGTTATCTAAATTTCATTTACAAGTTTAAACGTTAAACTTACGGACGCAGTGTATTCAGTCTAACTGATTTTTGTTGTGCTATAGCTCTCATATTACGGGCGGAGGCCTGACATTAAAACATTTCTTACTTTAACTTTGACTTTGACTTTCTCTCTCTCTCTCTCTCTCTCTCTCTCTCTCTCTCTCTCTCTCTCTCTCTCTCTCTCTCAACGGATTTCACAAACTTAAATCATAGCAATGTTTATGGCGCTGCCTTGCTTTTTCACTTTCAAACCGGGGAGGTGATTCTTTTCAGCGTTTCTTCCGACTCAGATACGTATTGGTATCTATGGTTTACCTCCGGTTGTTTCACTGTTTTCCTCAACAGTATTCGATTATGTCAGATACGTATTGGTATCTATGGTTTACCTATGGTTGTTTCACCTTTCCTCAACAGTTGTTATGTCAGATACGTTTCCCCCACCAGTTATGCATTATGTCAATCAACAGTTATTCCATTATGTATCTCTCCCATACGATCCTGCCATGCAGTTTGATGTTGTGTTACCCCACAGTATGCAAACAAATAAATAATACACCTATAACACCGTTTTCAGCATGCATCCCACATTTTGACAGAAATCATGCAAAAGCCTTTGGGGTCCAGGCCAGTGGAAAGCCGCATGGGTGTTATCTGAATTTTCCTTGATTCTCCAGTGACCTCCCCTGATGGAGTCACGTGTCAGTTGTATGACAGGTGACGTAGCGTGGACGGCACTGACACCTGATGTAGAAGTTTGTTATGGTTGAAATGTATCTTCATGAAGATTCTAACAGCAACTTTTCTGTGTGTGAGCTCCATGGCATTCTTGCAGTCCTGACATCTGTCATCAGACAATGTCACTGGTGCTATCAGCCATCACGGTCAGATGGCCATTCATCAGAAAATGTCAGTGGTGTTGTCAGCCATCACGATAGCTGGCCATTCATGAAGACTATGTCAATGACCGAAGACTGTTTTCTACGATGCCACATATACCACAGGTGACATACACACATCTTCTGTACTGCCTGGCCAAGACGCCAGCAAGACTCAATGACGGGCAACATTTGGTAGAAAGATGGACGTCTTTCCCCTCGCTGAGGTTTATGTCTGTATTCATGCTTCTGTTGGTGTGATAGAAGACGACGACCCAAGACATTGTTGTTGAGCTTCCAGTCTTTGCTTAGAGTTATATGAAACCGTGTCTGGTGTTTCACTGAACAATAACTTATTAAGGGCAATCCAAGCAATGGACGTGAGGATAATCCAACACAACTTTCAAGAGGTCCTGACTGATGTTCAGTCTGTAGGCGTTGAACATGAGATACCTTTGGAAGTGTGAAGACCCTGTTCGACTCAAACCATATCTGTGTTCATTCCTATCTCGAGAGGCAGTGGAGAGAGAAGTACACATCATGCTGGACTTGTACGTCATTGAAGTATTCGAGGTATCTGTCTCCTCTTCCGCTGCATTGCTGGCCAAACAAGATAGCAATGTTCGTTTTTTCT
>JADBJO010010589.1:5000-24005 GCA_016801955.1 Conus betulinus | reverse complement strand
AACCCACCTTGTGGAAGTTCTCCTAGACGTCACAGGTCCGGTCCAGCAGTGTCCACGTTAAATGTGCCACCCTAGTGCGGTGACAGGACTACCCAAATGTGAAAGAGTACCCCCTTTAAATCCACCCGCCCACACTCTAAAGCTATTAACACCACAGAACAAAGAATACAAAACACCAAATAATAGGTGCGACAAACTAACAAATTTTATTCAGATTCGCACTCACACACGCGCCACCAGCAAAACAAGTAAAAAACAGATCTTCAAACAATACACATCAATCATCAATAATATTTCAAAAAAATAAATAATAATAATGCCCCGACACCCCACCTCCAGATCCCGAGAGCCTCAAAGGACCCCAACCCACACAGGTTAATATCTGACCAAGGACACTACAGGGGGTATCGCGTGGTAACTTGGGGCTGGGTCATCCAGAGGGGAAGGATGGCCTATAGAACCAAAGTGCCCACGCAATACAAACTACTAAGGGGACACAACAACACCCCCTCAAAAAAAAACAAATCACTACAATTCCCCCTCCACACAACATATCCAAATATATATATATATATATATATATATATATATATATATATATATATATATATATATATATATATATATGATCATCATCAGCAGCTCATATGCAATACCATTCACCCTTCACACACTCGAACGATCTTTCTTTCTTTTTTTTTTTCAATCAATTTTCATACCTAAACTCTTTCCCTTTCCTCGCGGGCATTTACAGTTTGGGCACTGGTGACCACACTGTCACCGAGGTCTTGATGCCACGGTAGATGAAGCTCCGAACAATGCCAAATCAATAATGTCACTAAGTTCAACACAAAGTCACGAATTTCAAAACACCGTAACACACACTGAAGACGACGAAGGGCTCAGCAGAATTCAATAGCAGGAAGGGAAGCTTCGACGCTCGAAGGATGCTCTCGACCCCTCCCGGTCGCTGTGACGATGACCTAGAGGTCAGCTATACCGAAGACAGAAGCCAAGGCAATACCCGGTACGACGCCCCAGACCGGAGGATGCAGCAACAAAAAATATTATACCATGTCGATACCTGGAGTTACGATGACGACGAAGACGACACAAGACGAACACCCGCCAAAGCAGCACCAGGCCAGGGAAACCCGCGCTCCCTTGAAATGCGTGGAAGCTGTAGGCAGACACCGAAACACCGAATACTTCTCCAAGGAACTCCGAGCTGTCACCAGGACCCGCCGATGGACTTCCAGGCAGCCCCACTAAACCAAGTGGCAAAACTGCCTCACCAGACACTGGATCAGACCTCCGTCTCGAGCCAGGAGTCGCAAACAACTGAACTAGATAGTCAAAAAGACGGACGACACCTAGAGGTGACAGACACCATGAACTGACAAGGCCACACCCTGACTGCAACCAATCGTCTATAGGTTGCCCAGGGAACGACACGACACGACTCCAGATAAGGGCATGAATATCGACAATCGTATACAGACTCAAAACACTAACTTGCTCAAAGACCAATCAACAATCAGTCGCCCAAAATACCAAGACCACACTTCTAAACATAGGAACACTGTGTATCGGCACAGACTCCAAACCACCAATTTACTCCAATCATCAATCAATAATCACTAACAGCCTATACCCAAGACCAAATATGGACCTAACCATATCCAAACACCAATCTCCAATAACTCATCAGCCAATCATCAATAAAACATCAAAACCACAAACCACAATCACACAAAAATAGATACGGCCAAATATAAGCACAAACTGCACCCTCTTTGGTCGATAATCTACCAACAAAAACTCGACCAAAACACGCGCACACACACAAAAGAAAATAAACACGCATCACAATTCCAAAATATCGACATGGGGGGGGGGGGGGGGGGGGGGGGGGGGGGGGGGGGGACTAACCACTGCAACCACTCCGCCATACGACAGGCACAATTATGTCCCTTGAATGTCCGTGCGTGACACTAAACATGTTCTGGGCTGTGGACTGTTTTTCGAAATGTGTCGATCTCATGGGGTGTGCCGCTATTCGTGGGACCCGTGGACTGTGCGCCGATCAGTCGACGAAGCTTTGAAGTCGGGCAAGAACGGTAGGAGCTGTAGGCCTGTGCCGCCATTCTAGGCCCAGAAGACTGGGTAGAGCTGTTGGAGAAAGCCATACACATGAAAAGCAGGGAAGTAAGGTGTGCGCGCACTAGTCCTATTTATCGTTGCATAAAGCCACAAGGTGCATTGTCTTATATCCGTCAGTGTGGCTATTGTTTCAGAGGAACAGAAGCATGTCCCTATGTTTAACGGAAAAGGCTCCGTACTGTTCACAAAGCTGTTGTTTTTCCAGTTGTGATGGAAGGCCTTTCAGCAAGCTCTTTAGCCCGTCCTTCTGATATTTTTTCTATCCACAATATTAACATCAAATGACAGTTCGCGGTTTTTTTGTGGATTTTGGGCAGATGTATTGGCCAAGCAAGAAAAGATGATTGTGGACAGAAAGGTGCTGGACGGACAGTGATGACAGTAGTGGAGAGGTGGGGGGGGGGGGGGGGGAGCTGGGAGACATTGAAGGAGGAATCTTTGAGATACACAGTGAAATGGGAATGAATACGTTTTGTACCTTTCTCAGACACAAAGAATCCTAAGGTCCAAGTACTGAAGCTGATTAATTGAAATGGGAAGGGTAGTACTGTATGTAGCTGGGCCATAGTAGTGTCCTCAATGTCTTTGCAGCCCGTAATGACGGAAAGCAGCTTTGGTCTGGGACGGGGGTGTGAAGGGTAAACTTCCCGTGAAATAGCCAGGTTGACACTTTCAAGTGGTACTGTTTTTTTAACACCCTTCTTCATCGGTCTGACGTAGTTGTTCGTGATTTCGGGCACCATTCAAGTTTGTTTCTACCACCCAATTGTCTTTTGTCTCCCTCCCCCCCCCCCCCCCCCCCTCACCCCCCATTCTGTTCATGTCGCACACTTGTAAATTGTCCCACAAATGGGCCCCTTTTGGGGGGAGAGCATCGAACAGAGTAAATAATGAACATGGAGTGTGCCTGTACTTATTCCCAAACATTGATACTCGATTAGCAGATGGTTATAGAAGAGAGAGAGAGAGAGCAGAGAGAACCCGCGAGCCAGAGAAGTCGCATGCATTTGGATAAGACGTAACAGTAATTCCCTCC
The DNA here is from genome assembly GCA_016801955.1 of Conus betulinus. Lineage (NCBI taxonomy): Eukaryota > Metazoa > Mollusca > Gastropoda > Neogastropoda > Conidae > Conus > Conus betulinus. The sequence goes on along the minus strand of JADBJO010010589.1, from coordinate 20,806 downwards.
CTTGAAAATTCCAGCCGTAAGTATTCGATTGCATGGAGTTTGAAGTATGTTACGCTAAAACAATCGATCAACTTGTGATGCATATGACTGTAATCGTCTCACCTTTGTCTCATTTTTATATTACTGTATATTAAAAAAAAACAACCTTTATTCCTGTAAATATTTTTGTGGATGACACAGGAAACTTGGATGGATCAGGCGGACCTGTCCAGCCCTCCCCCTCTCTGACTGGACTTGTATGGGCCCTTCCTCATGGCGTGCGTCCCCAGGCTCACACGGTCAAGGTGAGAACTAGAACTCTAATTTTGTACAGTGAAAACCAGTGGTTTGTCTTAATGTGGCTATGTCCATATTTACGACCAACATCACCCCCCCCCCCCCCCCCCCCCCCCCCCCATCCCACCCTTATCAGAAAAGATATCAGTTGAAGGAAGATGCTCTGTATCATTAAGCTTTCTTCTCAGTATATCTTTTACTGGGGCAAATGTGAGTGTAGCCCTTGATTCAACGTGCAACACATTTTGTTTACACAAAAGCATAATAATAAACTTAGAATTATTCATACACCGATAGATTCAGAGATGTTAACATGCCATTTTACATGTCTGTTTATACGTATTAACAAACGCAGAGTAACTTTTCACATCAAAGTGTTCTTAGGCATCCTGTAGTTTTTACACAAAAGCCCTTATTGACCTTCTTTGCGATTAATGTAGCTGATTGTATTTAATATTGACCCTAACCATGAAGTCATCGACTAACGTACATTCCATATGTTTGCAGCGCAGCACATTCTCAGTGAATTTAGCAGTCCTGATGAGTATCATTCTGTCATTTATTCCTTCCAAATGGTTGGCCAGAGAAGCGGCGAATGATTTCCAGTCATGTAATATCTCAGAGTCAAAAGTGTCAAGGTTGTTATAGAGCCTTGTTTTTCAATCTGCCTTTTGTGCCATTCTGGTTCTGTTCACTGAGGGACAGAACTGAGAAATGCATCTGGTGTTCAGATCGGACATGATATTACTATCACCTGCCTCACCTTGGTGGTAGATCTGAAATCTGTGGGAGGCCTGTCCCGGGGTGCTTTCAGGTTACTGTATTGACTGTGAAGTCTAGTTTTTAGTTTGTCGTTGATGTGTTTTGCGAAGACTCTAAATTATTCTGAATCAAAGTTGGCCATGCAATGGTGGCGATTTCTAAAAAGTAGGATGCACGTTGTGCCGAGCCTTCCTTCAGTTTATCTGTGGAATAACAGCTGGGGATGTTCAGACTCTTCGATCCCAGGTGACCTTTCATCTTGGATGGTGGATCGTAAGGACCGGGGGTCTTGTCTAGAATGATGGTGTTGGGTAGGTTTAATTGCTTGTGAAATTCTTATTCTATTACAATTTCTCATTTAGTTCTGACAAGGCTGATGACGTGCAGGTTGCTCTGTTGCTGAATTTCTGTGTGGATATGAAACTTGTGCTTTGTGTTGCTGGAGACATCAAAGACGTGTGTCTCTGGCGTGTAGCATTCACATCATGAGGTCAGAGTGGATCTGTTTTTTCCATGGAATCCACTGTGTGGTCACATCGGCTTATCAGGACATCCACTGCCAGAGGGTGCTGGACAGACTGAAGGCCAGGGGCATCAATTCTGTGGTGAAAAGATTGAAGGCCACGGGCATCAGATCTGTAGCGAACAGCGAACAGACTGAAGGCCACAGGCATCAGATCTGTGGTGAACAGACTGAAGGCCACAGGCATCAGATCTGTGGTGTGTGGAGCACTAAGCCTCTGGCCTTCCTGTGCCAGGCAGGGCTGCTCCGGTTCCCGGTGTCAGATGTCCGTGGAACGAAGCTGCAGAACAGCGGTATCAGAGGAAATGCTTCAGGAAAGGTTCGTTATTCCTGAAGGGTTTCGTAGTGATCACCTGGTACTTCTGAGTATCCCTTGCCTTGGGTAGTGGGATAAATATGTGGCTCGTACGTGACCTGTGGAACTGACGTCAGATTCTGTGGTGCTCCGAATCTGAAGCTAATTCCACAAGTCTATTCTGGTGTGTACTCGCGAAATTTGGAACCGCACAAGGAACTGCCAGAGAGGATGCTTCAGGAAAGATTTGTTCCTGAAACATTTCTTAGTGATCACCTGGTACTTCTGAGTATCCCTTGCCTTGGGTAATGGCTTCAATACGTGGTTCTTACGCAACTTATGAAACTGACTTCAGACTCATTGATTCAGTGAATCTGGAGCTAGCTCATGTCGTTTCTGGTCTGTACTCACAAAGTTCTGGAACCGCCCCTGAAACTGCCAGAGGTTAGGCTTCAGGAAGGATTTGTTGTTCCTGAAGTTTCCTTGTGATCAGCAGGTTCTTGAGTATCCCTTGCCTTGGGTGATGGGATCAATATGTGGCTCATATGTAACTTGTGGAACTGACGTCAGATTCGTTGAAGTTGTGAACCTGGAGCTAGTTTCACAAGTCGTTCCTGGTGTGTGCTCACAAAGGAGTTCTGGAACCGCCCGTGGAACAGACCAGAACAATGTGCTGTGCTTGCTACCACAACACGTGTTTCCCTTCCATACAGATCCTTCAGCAAACGTCCCTGTACGTCTGTTAGTGACTGGATAATGTGTTGGGTCAGTTTATATGCTGGGAGACAAGATGCATACATCTAAATGTGTAGAGTTTTTGTACCTCTGGTGTCACTAACGTCATTCGCTCTGGACAGGGCCCCCTTTTTCCAATGATTCACTAGTGTCGAGTAGCTGGTATCGTCAGTTGTCTTTCATTGATAGATGCAATTTGAGGAGCTACAAGGCACCCTGGGATCAGTTTGCAAGGGATCTTCATCTTTTCAGAACAGTCCATGAAGCCGTGGAATCTAGGCATCAATAGATATGTCAAAGGACAGGTGCGAACCAGACTGGTCTTGTCTTGGAGGAATACAGTCACTTGAAAAAGAACAGTAACCTCATTGCTCTTGCCTGAAAGTTCCTCAGGGACGTCTTCTCACAGATTGTTGGTCCTGTCTCCGAGATGTTACCGGTGAAAGTATTCCACTGAAGGTCTGCACTCTAGATACATATCATTGTGCTCCACTTCTTTGAGGGACATGACAAAGATAAGGCACGTAGAATAGGCTGGAAAACAGTGGGCCTGACCATAGCTTAACCTGTGACAACATTTCAAACGCTGAAAGTGTTCACCTCTCAGATTCTTGGGTGTCATTTGTGCAAGGAATAAATGCTTGGGTGAACTCAGGAACTGTCTGGGTCCCTGAGAATGCTCAGAGTCCACGTTGCCAGGAATGAACGTCACAGCCCCGTGGCTGCTCAGCAGTGTGCCATAGCCAGGTACAGTAAATGCGGATTTTTTTAATATATGGCAGTTTTATTTTCCGTATAACGATAAATCACAAGAAAAAAAGGAAACTTGTAAAATATCGATCGTAACGTTAGTGAAGCCATAGTGTTCACACTGTCTGATTTTGTAAAAGACAAACTAGGCAGTTGCCTTGTTTTCAGGTAGAGGTGGGGTAGGGGGGAGGGTGTTGAACCACACACAAAAATCGTAATAACGCTCCTTACAAAGTAGCACCTCCATAAAAATTTGCTTGTCAGTGATTTGTTTTGGTAATCATTAACGTTCGTTAAAAAAACTGAAATGTTCCTAGCTTACTTGCAGTGTATAATGAACCCAGCGCAATGGTTTGGTAGATTAGGCATGCTTTGATTCTGCTGAATTTGGTGTCCACTTCCTTCGCAGCGTTCAGTGTTCTTTCCTGGGTTTTGTGTGTCCTTACACATGATTTAGTGTTGTCCTTTCATGGAGATGATATACTGCTTCACAACAAATAGTTTCCTTTCACATGATTTAGTGTTCTTGCATGTCATTGTATACTGTTTCACAACAAATAGTTTCCTTTCACATGATTTAGTGTTCTTGCATGTCATTGTATACTGTTTCACAACAAATAGTTTCCTTTCACATGATTTAGTGTTCTTGCATGTCATTGTATACTGTTTCACAACAAATAGTTTCCTTTCACATGATTTAGTGTTCTTGCATGTCATTGTATACTGTTTCACAACAAATAAATAGTTTCCTTTCACATGATTTAGTGTTCTTGCATGTCATTGTATACTGTTTTCACAAGAAATAGTTTCCTTTCACATGATTTAGTGTTCGTGCATGTCATTATATACTATTTCACAAGAAATAGTTTCCTTTCACATGATTTAGTGCTGTCCTTTAATGGCATTCTCTACTGTTTTTCACAGAAATAGTTTCCTTTCGCAGGATGCAGCGTTTCCCTTTCATACCTCAGACGCCAGGAGCAGGACGGAAAGCCAGAGGAACCGAACGGCAGCCAAGGAGAGACACGGCGAACCGGATGACAGCCCGAGGGAGACGCTGGAAACGAAGCGGAGCCCAGAAGAAAGACCATAGCAGGAACAATGTGACGGCACGAAAGACCGCTACAAAGAGATATAGGTGAGCACCTTTGACAGGCTAACAACTAGAAATTAAATATTGGATTAGCTCCCTTCTTTACTTCCAGTATCCCTGACAGTTCTGTAATTTGCGAATAAACTATACTCTGACTTGTCTCATCCACCAAAGATGTCCCAACCCGTTGAAAATAATAGAGACTGTATAAGAAGGGAGGTAGAAGGCTGGGAAAGACGGGGGATGGGGAGGAGCGGGAACAGTGTGGGAGGGGGGGGGGGGGGAATGCACAGGTAGCAGATAATTTCAGTGAAAACAAATGATTGAAAAAGTCGTTCATAAGGTCGTTACAGCAGCTCTGTACTGACACATTTGATGTAAGACTGAACATTCGTGTAGTCTTTTGCTTTAATTTCGAAAACAGATAGAATTTCCCAGTATGACCAGAGTTATAGTTAAAGGTGAACTTCATGAGGTGTTCCAAGTTGTGATTAAACTTTCCAAAGGAAGCTGCTTATGCTCGTGCAAAGACCCTGAGAGAGAGAGAGAAAAAAAAACATAGGCATCTATCCCTGTTAACTCAGTACGTGGGGCTGTAATATTTCCCCAAGTCGCATAGGATTTGCCATAAAAATGCGACTGTATGCATAGATGTCAAACAAATATCAGGTAATAGGAAAAGAGATGAAAAGTGTGGCCTGATGGCAGATGTTATCGTTGATAATCGATAGGAAAATGGTGTCAGAGGGAATACAAACCGACAAAAAACCTGAACGGAAAGTAGAGGTGTAGTGTCGTTTCCAGCGCCACTGGGTTGAGAGTTACTGGTAGACCGAGTCACACTGACGGTGCACACTTTTGCAGGACCGACTGTGGACTATTTTTGTATCCAAAATGGATCACACCAGGAACATGAGCTGTGAACCCATAGTTTTCATGGTGAAATTGTGCCCGGCTGACTTTTTCTATACAAACAGCCCGTAAACAGTCCGGCCCTTTTTCTATACAAACCGCCCGTAAACAGTCCAGCCCTTTTTCTATACAAACCGCCAGTAAACAGTCCAGCCCTTTTTCTATACAAACCGCTCGTAAACAGTCCAGCCCTTCTTCTATACAAAACGCCCGTAAACAGTCCAGCCCTTTTTCTATACAAAACCGCCCATAAACAGGCCAGCCCAGGCATCGCTACAGCTACAGTAAGTGAGCCAATCAGACTGATTCCTTACCGTGAGGCTGAACAAAGTTTTCACGTTACAACTTGGGGCCAGGATTTTGCCAAATGATCACAATCATTGTAACAGATTTTTTTAAACCAAACCAGAGTGATAAAGGTATGAGGATCGCTGGTGTCACACGCGTATTTGCGTGCGTTTACACATGTACTCGCACATGCGCGCGCGCGCACACACACACACACACACACACACACACACACACACACACACACACACACACGTGCACGTACGCGCACACACACACACACATGCATACACACACACACACACACACACACACACACACACACACACACACACACACACACACACACACCATATGCACACTAGCAGAAGCGAGCAACGTTGAAACTGGGAGATAGACAGTTCAGTATTCTTCAGTGATGATTTATTTTCCTCCTTTCACGGTCTTGTGTCTTATTTCTCAGGATAAACATGTTTCATAGCGCCTAAAATCTCCTTTCATAGATTGATGTATTCATTTTTGATACGGTTTGGTCCCTTTTCTTTCGTAGTCCTTTCCGCAGAATAATGTTTACCTAGTATTATCATCTTCACTAACAGAGTTTGGTGTTCACCTTTCATGTGGTCTAACGACTACTTTCACACGGTTTAGTGCCTCCTTTTCTCAGTGCTGAATGCTCATTTTTCACGGAGTTAGTCTTGTTTCTGATGATTAGGTTTCTTCTTTCACAGGACTTCGAGTTTTTTTTTTGATAGGGAACGGTGGCCGTCTTTCACGGAATTGTGTGCTCACTTTTCATGAATTATCAAACTCCTGTGAAAACGTTTAGTGTGGTGTTGTCCTCCTCACTAGGCCTACAGTTGTTTTTTTTTTTGTTGTTCAGAATGTAGCGTCTTTTTTCAGTACTTTGGTATTCTTTTTTTTTTTATTTTTGTATTCCCTTTATTAGACTTTGGTATGTTTCTTATAGGATGTGGTGTTCCTGTCTTAGGGATTAGCGACTTGGTTTGAGTCAGGAATGGATCAAACCCTGAAGTTTGTTTTATTTTAATTCATATCTGATGGTTTTTTTTGTTTGGTGGCAGGATTTTATATATTGGCCACTGTCCAAAATCTGGTACCAGGCCACCAGGATTCCATAGCGCACCGTCCTTGGTTTTCATAGCAGAGAGGACGGGGTACTACACGATTTGAACCAGGTAAGAGACACATTCTGGAACATCTGCATTCTTATCTGGACGTAATGAGTTAGGAGTACATGCATGTAAAGCTTCCAGTATCTTTGAGGGCAAAGGTGTATTGTATCTCATTTTCCCCTCGGTGCATTGTTCTTCCTTGGGAAGCTGGCATCACTGCGATCCGTGAGCCAATCAGACTGATTCCTTATCATGAGGGAAGTGAAGTGAAGTGACGTCACTGCAATCGGTGAACCAATCAGACTGATTTCTTATGAGGGAAGTGACGTCACTGCAATCAGTGAGCCAGTCAGACTGATTCCTTGTCATGAGGGAAGTGACGTCACTGTAATCAGTGAGCCAATCAGAGACTGATCCTTATCATGAGGGAAGTGACGTCACTGCAATCAGTGAGCTAATCAGACTGATCCTTGTAAAGTGGAAGACGTCACTGCAATCAGTGAGCCAATCAGACTGAACCCTTATCATGAGCTTAACGTTTTCAAGTTATCACTGGAAACCAGAATTTCGCAATCATTTTCGCAAAGTGATCACAATCATTTTTTTTTTTTTTTTTTGGTACCACAGTGACAATGGCATGAGGATCGCCGATGCCATAAACTTACACGCGTGGCGCAAATGCGCGCACGCGCACGCTCGGACACACACACACACACACACACACACACACACACACACACACACACACACACACACACATACACATACACATGGACGCACGCACGCATACGCACACGCGCGGCATATAGAGAGATCGATATACGCACGCTTTCACGCATAAATACGATGACTGGATGTTGTTCGTTGAACAGGGATGACAGCCCGGGACAGACGTCGGAAGCACCACGACAGCCCTGGGGAGACGTCGGAAGCACGATGACAGCCCTGGGAGACACCCGAAACGGAGTGACGACAGTGAGGAGACTCTGGGAACAGGAGGACAACCCTTGGAGACGCCCGGCACAGGACGACTGTACAGAAGACGGCACCGGAAACAAGGTGACAGCATAACAGACTTCTACACAGAAGACAGCACCGGGAACAAGGTGACAGCATAACAGACCGCTACACAGAAGACAGCACCGGGAACAAGGTGACAGCACAACAGACTGCTACACAGAAGAGACGGCACCGGGAACAAGGTGACAGCACAACAGACTGCTACACAGAAGAGACGGCACCGGGAACAAGGTGACAGCACAACAGACTACTACACAGAAGAGACGGCACCGGGAACAAGGTGACAAAACAACGGACTGCTACACAGAAGAGACGGCACCGGGAACAAAGTGACAGCACAACAGACTGCTACACAGAAGAGACGGCACCGGGAACAAGGTGACAGCACAACAGACTGCTACACAGAAGAGACGGCACCGGGAACAAGGTGACAGCACAACAGACTGCTACACTGAGGCGCAGGTGAGACGCCTTGGACAGGCTAAGGATGTGAAACGGAGTGTTTGAACATTTGTTTTTTTCAAATGGGAGTATTCCTGCATCGCGCAAATGATCCACATTCTATTTCCCATCCTTCAGAGATGTCCTAAATCGTTGAATGATACTACCAGACAGATTTATGGGAAGGATTTTGAGGGGGTGGGGGGGGGTGGGGGGAGACTTTGAGGGTGTGGGGGAGGGACGGGCGGGAGGTCGGGATGGGGTGTAGAATGGGATATTTTTTTGACGTGCCTGTTGGATACGTGAGTACATACTTTAAATATGAAAGGACGTTTTCAAGTTTTCGTGTCATGAAAAAAAGTCGTACAATATGTTTTACTAACAGCTTCTGCAGATGTAAACTTTTGGTTTTATTTTCAAAGAGTTGAATTTTCCTAAAATGGAATCGGTGTCCTTGTTAAATGGTTTATTCTTAGAGGCACATTGACAGAGCCCAACCTTTCAGGACCGGTTGTTTGATTGGAATGGCCAACATAGAATGAAACCAGCCACATGACCTTTGACCCCCAGTTGTCAGTGAATTGGATTGTAATGACCAACATAGAATGAAACAAGTCACATGACCTTAGACCTCCAGCTGTCAGTGAAGATTGTTTTGTCAGACTGTTGATCAGAGATCAGTGACATCAGCTCGGTGTTCGGTCCAGAACGGATACAACCGGTCCAGTGCGGATAAAACCGGTCCAGAACGGATAAAACCGGTCCAGTATGGGTAAAAACCGGTCCAGTACGGATAAAGCCGGGGAACAGTGCAGAGCTACCTGTTGATACACGGTGAAGAGAAAGAACAGAGCAAATGGCATCAGTGTCGGTTCGCTGTATATCATTGTGTCCTCACAGTAGGCTGTTTGTGTGGAGGGTCTTAACGAGTACATTCTTAGCGTGTCTCAATGTGTCCTCACAGTAGGCCGTTTGTGTGGAGGGTCTTAACGAGTACAGTCTTTACATGTCTCATGGTGTCCTCACAGTAGGCCGTTTGTGTGGAGGGTCTTAACGAGTACAGTCTTCACGTCTCATTGTGTCCTCACAGTAGGCCGTTTGTGTGGAGGGTCTCAACGAGTACAGTCTTCACGTCTCATTGTGTCCTCACAGTCGGCCGTTTGTGTGGAGGGTCTCAACGATAACAGTCTTTACATGTCTCAATGTGTCCTCACAGTAGGCCGTTTGTGCGGAGGGTCTCAACGAGTACAGTCTTTACATGTCTCTTTGTGTCCTCACAGTAGGCCGTTTATGTGGAGGGTCTCAACGAGTACAGTCTTTACATGTCTAAGCCGCCGCTCTGGCCCGCCCGTCTCTCCGACGTCCACCTTCCACTGTTGGCTTGTGGTTGACAGGGAGTCCGTTGCCATAGACACGCCGATACAAGGCAAGCCAACGGACTTCATAGAGGATTTTTTTCTGCCTGACAGTATTTTTGGTTGCTGTTCATTCTGTGACATGGAGATAATCCGTCAATCTGAAAATGCCTGGATTTATCATTAGCGTATTTGATCAGTTTAGTCTAAAAAACAGATTTTGCCGAAATTTAGAACTGTCAAGTCTCGGAATTCTGCCATGTTTGGCCGAAAAGACGAGCGACATTCAAACGGAGAGCTTTTTATTGACCAGTGGCGGGCGATTTGCAGAGTGCGTTGCGTCATTTGATACATAAACTAATGAGTAATAAAGGAGACGGATTAAAACAAAAATGCAAACAACCCAACCTCCAGTTCATCTTCTTAAAGTTTCAAATGTCTTCACCTTTGACTCAAACAGAATGTACGTTGTCCTGAAGGACCAAGAGTAGAAATTTTCTAACCGTGTACTGTGAAAATCCCCCATCTCCCCCTGCACCATCAGCGATGACATTTTGTGACTGGTGGACTTCATAATAAACATTGCCACTCTCTAACACTAGTGGATGACCCTCCCACCCCCTCTCCTCCTCTTCTCTCCCCTGTAGAAAGCCATAAATTGCATTCAGCTCAAATGTTGTTATCGTGCGCTGTAAGAGCAGACAGATTACATGACAGACATGGTCAGACATAGTACGTGACACACATGGTCTGATACATTACATGACACACATGGTCTGACATATTACATGACACACGTGGTCTGACATATTACATGACACATGTTCTGACATATTACATGACAGAGACATGGTCTGACATAGTACGTGACACACATGGTCTGACATAGCACGTGACACACATGGTCTGACATAGTACGTGACGCACATGGTCTGACATATTGCGTAGCACATAAAGTAGAGGCAGTTTCACTGCAGTTTGCCATTATCTGTCACCGCTTGTACTTCTCCAGTCGATTAGAAAAGTTGTTGTGATGATGATTAGCCTGAAAATCAAAAGCTGCAAGGAAAATGCGGGTTTTGATGTCGAAAGGGGCAAGGAACAGCTACACCAGCGGCCAGGGAAACGGAGACCAGGTCACGTGAACTGGGAGAGAATCGAGCCAGTACAAGATGAGTGGTGGTGTTTTTCCTCCTCTTTTCTCTTCTGTCTTTGTCTTCCTCTTCTCTGTCTCTTTCTTCCTACGCTGTTCGCAGGCACACGCACACATACGCGAGCGCGCATGCGCCGCTTTTAGGCGCACGCACATGCACATGTCTGCAAGCACACATACAAACACATGCGCGTGCACCCCTACACACACACACACACACATGCGCGCGCGCACCTACACATGTATATACGCCCATATACAGGCGCGCGCACACACACACACGCACACACACACACACACACACACACACACATACATACACACACACATAATGTGCACATGTTCAGATAGGTGCGCGCAGGAACGTGCTCATACAAGCCCACAAATCACACATGCACATGCAGTTCTGCACGCGCACGCACGCACACATGCGAAAGCATGCACACAAACGCGTTCACACACACACACACACACACACACACACACACACACACACACACACACACACACACACACACACATTCTCATACACATTCTCATACACAGCATACACACACAACATACTCGCACCGCACATGCGCGCACCGCATACACTGGCACACATACATGGGCCCATGCCCCCACACCCATACACACACACGTGTACACCCACCACATACACACACACACAAAAATAAATAATAATGCGCAACCAATGATAGGTAGGTACTCGAGGTCTGACCAGCGCGTTGGGTTTATGCTTAGGTCAGACATCACCTAAGTGGTAACCACGAGATCTTCAATTTTCTCTTATTACACATTAATTCATTGATCATCCGCTTTAAATCATCTGCAGTGTGGTCTCAAACCTTAACAGATGTGGTGTGTAGCGTATGTGGACTTGTCTGCGCGCAGTGACACCACCTCGATGAAATAAACTGAATTTTGTACAGAAATTAAAAGTTTTGTTCTTTATAATGTTTTGGTGTCTGTCCCCCTCATTTTTAGTTGTCTTTGTTTTTTCGAGGATGTAGCGAGTTTTTTTTTTTTTTTTTAGGAATTAATATCTTCTTTCGTAGCATCTAGCTTTTCTTCAAGCAGAAGTTATCCCCCCCTCACAGATTTTAATACGCTCCTTCGTAGAATTGTCTCATTTGCTGGAGTTCTGTCTTCCTCCTTTCGCAGGGTCAGTTCTATATGTATCAGGGTCGTTTCTCGTATAATCCACATGGTTGATGTGGTTCCCTTTGCTGGCTCTTTCTGTAGAGCAAGGGTGAACAACAGGGAGTACCAGAGGAATGCTTCAGGAAAGGCATCAAAGGCTGACTCGGTGATGTAGCATGCCCGATTTCCCGGGGATCTGGAACATGGACGCATGTTTTCAGATTCGCTGGGGTCTGAGCTGCAGAGCTTCAGAGGAAGACTTTGAACCTGCTCCTGGAATATTTCCTAGTGCGCACCTGGTACCTCCTGGTCTGAGAATCCCTTACTCCACTGAAAAGCCCGGCATAGTCATCATGATTAGGCGCCCTTTCACAGGATTCGGTATCGTTTCATAGACTTCAGGATTAGGTGCCCTTTCACAGGATTCGGTATCCTTTCACAGTCTTCAGGATTAGGCGCCGTTTTACAGGATTCAGTATCCTTTCACAGACTTCAGGATTAGGTGACCTTTCACAGGATTAAGTGTCCTTTCACAGACTTCAGGATTAGGTGCCTTTCACAGGATTCAGTATCCTTTCATAGACTTCAGGATTAGGTGACCTTTCACAGGATTAAGTGTCCTTTCACAGACTTCAGGATTAGGTGACCTTTCACATGATTAAGTGTCCTTTCACAGACTTCAGGATGAGGTGCCCTTTCACAGGATTCAGTGGTATCCTTTCATATGAAGGGTGTCCTTCCATAGGATTTACCGCCTTCTCCTTTTCACAGGGATCAGTTTGGTCATCTGTCGTCTGCGCCTGATGCAGGGAAATGTCTTGTTTTATAGACTTTCATATCGTCTACTATCATAGGACTTTGAGGGTCTAGTATGGCGTTCTCTGTTAAGGTTAATGTCCTTTTTCACATGAGGCATTTGGCTCTGCTTTCATAGCTTTAGCAGTTTCCTTTGATAGGATGTTCTTTCGTCCTTTCATGTGTTATACCTCTTTCTTCAGCAGGGTCGAGTGTACTTTTTCATGTGGACGGTGCGTCTTCCTTTGATAGGGGTTAGCACTTTTTGTTTCAGAGGTTTCAGTATCTCCTTTAATAGTGACGTCATCTCGTTTTGCAAGGGTTTAGTGTCTTTCCATCACTGTATTTACTATCCTCTTGCGATGATGTTTCTCTTTCTTCCGTAACCTTGAATGTCCTTTTGACGGGGTTAAGTTGCCTCCCTTCATAGGGTTCAGCATTTCTGACGGGGACGGGGGGGGGGGGGGGGGCGTTTGTTTTTAGGTAATTGATTTTTTTTTAGATAATTGTTTTTTTTTTCTTTTCAGTTTCATTTCTTGCCAGTATGGTCCGAGGACGACCACTGTCCAGGACTTCGGTATCAGGCCAGCAGGGGACTGGGATGTTCATGCCCGCGTGTCAGAAAGTACAATGTGCCGAATGACCAAACACCAGTGAACGGCGCCAGTTGTTCTCTGTCACAGTTACGTTTGCATTTGAATCTAACTGAAAATATATATGTGTATGCCGGAGTTCGAATACCATCAGATGTGATAACGGTCTGAAAACAAAAAATCGCGCAGAAAAAGGTTTTAAATGAGTTATTTTTCACCCCTGAAGGATACATTTTGTCTTTCTCCTAAGGCAACTGGCATCGCTTGACCTAAAGGAGCCAGTTGGATCGCTTTTTTGTCATGAAGTGTTGAAAACGGTATATGCAGTCTCTACTACTGAGCACAAGACTTGACGAAATGACTCCAATTTGTCATCAGTCTTGACATTCGGATAACTCTACCCGCACCTGAAACCACACCTATTGACATCCCAAGCGATTTGCATGTGCATACGTGCAGAGAGACGTAGACGCGCGCGTGCGGGTGCACACACACACACACACACGCACACACACACACACCACACACACACGTGCGCACACACACACGCGCGCGCGTGCACGCGCACACATGCACACGGACATCACACACACACACGAGACAGAGCTAAAACGCACGCGGAACGCATATGTTTGTAAACGCGCACGCGCCTGCACGTACACTCTCAAAACACGCGTGCACACACACGAATAAACACACACACACACACACACACGCACACACACACACACACACACACACACACACACACACACAAAGAAAAGGACGCAGACTAATCATGTTACGGTGTGAACAGGGATAACGACTTGTCATAGACGCCGGAAACGGATGACCGCCCACAGGAAAACGCCGAGAGCAGGACGACGATCAACTGGAGACGCTGGGAACAGAATGCGGACCTGCTGTGGGCACCAGGAACAAGACAGTTCACTGGAGATGCCGGGAACAAATTGACAGTTCACTGGAGATGATGCGGGAACAAACTGACAGTTCATGGAGATGCCGGGAACAAATTGACAGTTCACTGGAGACGCCGGGAACAAAGTTCACTGGAGATGCGGGACAGTTTGATTGGAGAGACGCCAGGAACAAATTGACAGTTCACCGGAGACGCCAGGAACAAATGACAGTTCAGAGGAGACTCTGGGAACAGCGCTTTAACATCGTTAAGATTTGATATTCAGTTGCATAATGTTTTAATGCTTGATGCTTTTTTTTTTAAACTTGTGTGAATGATTTGGGATGTGTTGCTGCCAGATGTTTGCAAGGGCCTGTCATGGATACGCCATGACCAAGATGATTTGTTCAGTCTTGGCTATGGCCTGTCCCTTGATACGTCAATGCAAATATCAGAGCAACGTAGCGTTTTTGGTCTTTGTATGTGTATCAACATTCACGTATGTGTGCATGCCCACGTGTTCACACTGATTGTCACACAGATGAAAGAGCATACGTACCGACAGTGCACACTTATGCTATACTCTGAAGTAGTACTGTGAACCATCGGGTGTAGGGGGGTGGGGGGATGTGATGTTTTCTGAAGTAGTACTGTGGACCATTCGGGGGTAAGGGGGGATATGATGTTTTCTGAAGTAGTACTGTGTGGACCATTAGGGGTAGGTGGGTGGGGGTGTGATGTTTGTGTCCTCTCCTCATTTTTCCAATGAACAATCGGAATGGGAGAAGTAGCGGGGTTGATATCACAAAAAAAAAAAAGGAAGAGAAAAAAAAAAAAATGTATCGTTTATTGAATTTTTCGCATGCTATTTCTTTTAATTTTGTAAATCTTGTATTTTTCATCCAATTTTCTTCACGATTTCTTAATATTCGTGCGAGCGCGCGCTTTGTGTGTGTGTGTGTGTGTGTGTGTGTGTGTGTGTGTGTGTGTGTGTGTGTGATTTTTTTTTGAGGTAGGGTTGGAGAGGGGCAAGGGAGAGTGAATGGGATGGAAGAGAGGAGGTTGGGACTGCAAATGATCTTTGACAGTGTCAGTAGTATGTGTATGTGTGTGTAGTGGTGTTTTTTTTTAACATCGCCAATGCTAGATAATATTTGCAGAAAAAAAGCGATGTGTTGTCCAGTCTTTGCTATGGCCTAGCTTTGGTACGCCATAACAAATGTTACAGCAAAACACCATGAGATGAAGGGTGAAGCAGATTCGGTTCCATTTTGCTTGATAATTTATGGCTGATTATAATGCTTTGTAATTGTTGATACGAAAAAATGGATCGTGTTGCTGCCAGATCTTTGCAAGGGCCTATCATGGGTACGCCATTGCGAAGATTATTTGTTCAATTTTCGCTGTGGCGTCTCCTTGATACGCCCTTGTAAATATCGGAGCAACACAACGTATTGTGAAGGATTGCTTGATACGCAGTTTTATTTACATGTGTAAGGGTGTGTAGACTCACAGGGTGTGTGTGTGTGTGTGCGCGCGTGTGCGTGCGTGCGTGTGCGTGCGTGTGTGCGTGTGATTGATTTTTTGAGGGAGGGGGGGAAGGGGGCGAGGGAGAGTGAATGGGGTGGAAGAGAGGTT
>JADBJO010010588.1:70000-71536 GCA_016801955.1 Conus betulinus | reverse complement strand
GTTTTTTTAGAGATGACTGATATAGACGAGAGATGCGAGGGAGAGAGATGGTGATTTATCATTTAAATTAAAAATCTACACGCTGTGTTTGTTTAAAAACGCAATGGATTTGAACACAAAGCTCTTTTTTGTGCGCATCAGCTTAGCTCTGGGAACACAAAATCGTCTGCCTGATGGAAGGAGCACAAACTGTCGCGCAAGCGTATGCCCACTGTCACTAACAATCGCACGAGCCTTGTTGACCGCACGCCTTTCATACAACTCACTCATACTCTCCTGTCTCTCACCAACAATCTTGCCGCAGATGTTCACAACGCTATCCAAGAGTTTACACACACACACACACACACACACACACACACACACATATACATATATATATATATATATATATATATATATATATATATATATATATATATATATATATGGACAATCTTTGAGCCTATGCTTGAGGATCCTTAAATGGATCCTCAAGCATAGGCTCAAAGATTGTCCCTTACATTTTATACTGTTTGCGTAATGTTTTCAGTTTTCAAACAACTTTTTTTTCCTCTCCACACTTTCGTTTTGTTTAATTCTACTACCTTTCGCTGGCTGCTTTGGGGTGCTGTTGAAATTCTTTTTCGAACCCTTAGCGGTCGGAACGCCACAGAATTATGGACTGTGGTGTGTCTCTATCTGACGCCAAGAGCACAGA
The DNA here is from genome assembly GCA_016801955.1 of Conus betulinus. Classification (NCBI taxonomy): domain Eukaryota; kingdom Metazoa; phylum Mollusca; class Gastropoda; order Neogastropoda; family Conidae; genus Conus; species Conus betulinus. The sequence continues at coordinate 70,836 of JADBJO010010588.1, read as the reverse complement.
CATAATCAACCCTGTCTCTTTGATGAGTCCCGATCCAGCGGACGAAAGGCCTCGGAGCAGGCGATACATATAGATCTGTCTTCAAGAGGGATTGCGATAGTTTCCTCATGCAGCTAACGAAGGTTTTTTCATATTTATGATGCAGCTTACGAAGGGTTTTCATATTTTGATATACATTTTCCCATTTACTTCATCTTCAAGAAAAAAAAAATTCTTTCCTCTCAATTTCAAATCTTTGTCAAGTCATTACTATAATGATGGAAGAATTGTTAACCTGCATTTGTTTTTTCCCCCCACTACTTAATTGTTCAGCATTATATATATATATATATATATATATATATATATATATATATATATATATATATATACAAATACACACAAATATATAAGGAGAAGGAGACTAAGAAAAGGAACCATGAGAGAGAGAGAGACGGAAGTGTAGAGAGAAAGATTCAGATGTGCGCGCGCGCACACACACACACACACACACAAACACATTCACGGAGAGAGAGACAGAGAGACATAGAGAGTTCGAGATCGAGAGATAGAGCTCTCTGGAACCTTAAGCAGCCACAAAACAGTGTTATATGGTTTGGCGACAACACTGGCGGGAGTCTGTAGTCTGACATGCCCTGGTTGCATATGGACTCTCTTTCTCTAATACATATACAATATATAATAAAATGGCATTCCCTTATTCCCACCTGCCCCCGCGTCGCGCACTTCGCAAAAGAACACATGTAAATCGTATTTCGTTACGATCAGAAGACATTTTTAGACAAATAACGCCCTATTCTGTTTAACTCCTGCAAATAGAACATTCAACCAAGCTT
>JADBJO010010588.1:55000-60000 GCA_016801955.1 Conus betulinus | reverse complement strand
GCTATTCATCACCTCTTTTTCTCAGCAGCCGTTCACTTCCCCTCATCCGCTGCACTTCTCTCCCTTGGTACCCCCTCCTGGCGCCATTCTGTCTCTTGAGAGAGAGAGAGAGAGAGAGAGAGAGAGAGAGAGAGAGAGAGAGAGAGAGGAGGGAGGGGAGAGAGAAAGGGAACGAACGAACGAATGAAGTTTAATGCTATTAAGCTGTAAAGCCCATTAAGGAGATCGGCGCGATGCACAACGACAAAAACGCAACTCGATTTCGATTTCATGGACATGGAAACCACAGCAATGTCTTTTTCTTTCATTTAACATGACAAAATCTAGAACGAGACAATGTCACTAGCATGCGTTCACTGTCAGTTCTGTAGACGACGGTCACCTCAGGTAGAACTGGATCAGTCCGTGGAGAGTGTGCAGCCGCCGAACAGCACGTGCTCCGGTCTCTGGATGTTTCGTGTTGCCGATGCGTCTTTCTTTCCGAAGGCTGGCCAGTTTAACACATTCCTCTGATGACATGTGTCTTTCTTCCTGCTTCACAAACCAAAATAAGCAATCGTCCTCCGAGCACAGATCGCAGGAATATTCCAGAACATCATCGGACTCACACAGCAGCACATCCACATCATCCGTTTGATGAAACACGACCTTCCGAAATGCTTTGTTTCTGTGTGAATCTCGCAATCGTCTCTACACCTGTCGATCTGTTAGAGTAGTGACATAACCTTTATGTATTGAAACCGGCGACTATTTTGTCTATAGCTTGTTCCAGACCTGTGTCGATGTCCGACGGGTGAATTTCTGGGTCCCTGATGTCACACTCCGACATATCGGAATGCAAAGACAGAAGCGGATCCTGAATATGTGACGTGTCACCATCATCGCGGGTGGGTTTGATGTGTTCTTCTGCACTGTGCTGTGTACTGTGTTCATCCGATTCGGTGTTGGGCACGGTCACTTCATTCGCGTCATTAATGGTACCGAGACCATCACCAACCTGTTCTGGATGTCTGTTCTGCTGTTTCGCTCTAACTTGATCTCGTCGCACCTGGCTAGGGGGCTTCTTCCTGAACTGAACTTGCGTTCTCGGTTCAGGACAGGATCCGCCGTTGTTGTTGACACTTGTCTGACCGGCTTCAGTCGCAGAACGACCACTGTGTTGCTGCCTTCTCCAGCAATTTTCCAGCTTGAAGCACAGTTTTCAGTCAGCAGGGCGTTTTAGGGCTGTCTCCGCAGTCGCTGAAGTCCAGTAACCGGCATTGTCACAGGAAAATAGAAAACTATTGCCCGCAGCTGAAATAAATGGCGCCCTGTCGCTTCGTGTCACACCACGTGACCCCCGGGAGAGAGAGAGAGAAAGAGAGAGAGAGAGAGAGAGAGAGAGAGAGAGAGAGAGAGAGAGAGAGAGAGAGACAGACAGACAGACAGACAGACAGAGAGAAGAAGAAGAAGCAGAAGAAGAAGATACATCGATAACATTCCCCAACTCAGCAGATGTACATACCAGGGCAGAAATATTCACAAAGACTTGTCTGCTGGACATTTTTGGAAGAAAAACATACACAAGCTTTGTCGATGAATAAAAAAAAATTGGAAGAAACACTGTTGCTAGCTACACTGTTACACACAAATAACAGAAGAAACACAATTCAAAACGGAGCACATTAAAAAAAGAACCGGAAGAAATGATGCCTTGGTTCTGTGTGGAGTATTGATGATTATATCCTTCGCAATACGTTGTTCAGCATGACAAATATTTGATCCTTAGGGTATAATCGATCTTTGAAAGGTACCATCTTTGATTCAATGACTGTATTCAAAGTCACTATGTTTCATAAGGGAAATGAACAACTGCCACTGGTGTCTTCTTCGGATGAATGGTCAGTTTTATAAATTTGTATGGCGAGCAATGTTTATGGGGAATTTTAGGCCTCATCCATCCGGTAGCCTCACAACGTCGAGCACAGCAAATGCGGAAAAAAAAGTAATCCATATTAATCATTGATCCAAATCTGGGCATCTGTTACTACCAGGAAAAATACCGGTATTCGAACTTCTCCCTTTGTGCCCCTCCCCCACATCTTTCCCCCATTCCCACCACCTTTACTCCGAAACCAGTCTTCAGTTTTCTCCCATCAATAGTCTTTCCTTCTTCCATTGTCAGTGACATATGCGTTCACACACACACACACACACACACACACACACACACACACACACACAGACAGAGAGAGAGAGAGAGAGAGAGAGAGAGAGAGAGAGAGAGAGAGAGAGAGACTATAGCGAAAATAACTATATTAGAATACGCGGTCTGACAAGGAGGAAATGAGATCAACAGTAAAGATGGAGAACTAGACACAAACAGTAACCAACAGACATGAGGAAGGACAACTAAAGGGTTAAATTATGAAAATCTGTATGCCAGCAAGTCTAGCCGTGTGTTTCTCTCATGCAAATCCATTTCAGCACGACACAACGCAAAGCCTAACTGAATTCTGAGACCGGGAGACAGGGGAGGAAACCCCACTCTCGTTTCGTCATCTGACTTTTAAATGACCTCTTGGCAGAGTATTGCTCTGGGCCGTGTAGCTCTTTCAGCGTTCAGTAGTATTCTCTGGGTAGCAGTGAAAGGCAGTGTCGTCGTTCAGGGGACTTTGATGGAGAACACTTTGTGTTTTACAATATTCATTTTTGACTCAGATTTATGTCATATTGAATGACTCCAAAAATTGCATAGTTTCTCTTCCCTTCGTCTGCGCATTTGTAGTTACCTCTCTTTCTTTTTTTTGTTTAGGTTGAAGACCATGGCAAAGGGATTCAATAAATTGTTGTCTTAAAGTTTGCTGTTGGAACGACAATTTTCGAGGAATGAAAAGCCTCTTAACTGACTCCGGAAGGCGTTTATAGATTTAAAACTTTGTTGTTCCAGTGCTATGCAGTTTTTCAATTTACTTTATAACTATTAATCTCTTCGTTTAATTTACTTTGTGTACCATCTATCTGTGTATTTTTCAACTACATAGCAAGTACCACTCATACGGATCGTGAATTTCATCCTTCACATTCATGATCCATTGAATTCTGCCTTGCTGATGCCAGTTAACAATTTCAAGGCACGCACGCACGCATGCAAACACACACACACACACACACGCATACACACACACACACACACACACACACACACACACACTCACTCAGGGCGCGCGTGCATGATTTTGAATTTATAACGGAATCTCTTGAGTCTGAAACTCATGCCAGTAATAGTTTTAAATGGTGATTGCACGTCTGTCATAAGTATCTCGTGTCATCTCTCCTGACTGGTTGATTCATCCCTTCAAAAAACATTGTTTTTTTTGTTATGCGGCAACCAATGATGGAATCTCACACAGCAGTGTGTAATCCAGCCTGTGTCAACTGGTAGTGCGCACGGGGGTCTTGGTGACCTCGTTACCGCGCGGGATAAAAAGTGCAAAGTTGCGTTAACTGTGCCTGTTTTGCATCAAGCTTGCTGGCGACACAAGATGTGTAAAATGAAAAATTCTTTTTTCCCGTGCAAGAGCAGTCTCTCAAGTGAGTTTTATGCCCCTTCTTTTGGCTGTTTAAGCGCGGGGTTGGTTACTGTCAGCCCTTTTCTCACCATGCCACCACGAAGAAAAAAAACTTAGCACCTTTGACAAAACCAGGGCGATTGCGTGGATACAAGATGGCATTGCAAAGGCTGAAGTGGCGCGACGACTTGGTGTGCATCATCAGTTATTGTTAGACTGAATCAGCGTTTTAGGGCGACCAACCAACAGCGTTGAAGAGAGGCCACGGTCAGGTCGGCCTAGGCAGACTACTCCCAGAGAAGATCGTTTCATCGAGAGGCAGGCCCTATTGCAGCGGGATACCACTTCCACCAGCATCCAAAGGCAGCTTCGTATGGCAAATAACACCATCCTCAGCCGTCAAGCCATACGAAACCGTCTTCACCACTTCGGCCTCAGATCACGTCGCCCAGCTGTTCGACCACGACTGCTAGCAGCCCATAGGCTGGCTCGCCGAGCTTTCTGCCATCGTCATGTGAGATGGAACCAACAACAGTGGTCCCAGGTCCTCTTTTCAGATGAGTCGCGGTTTAGTCTTGAACACAATGACGGCCGAACTAGAGTTTGGAGGCGTGTTGGTGAACGTTACATTGATGCAGCTGTTCGCCAGACCAGGGCCTTTGGGGGGGGATCTGTTATGGTATGGGGTGCCTTCAGCCTCCACCACAAGACACCACTCTACCATATTGATGGAACCTCACAGGCATCCGCTATCGGGATGAAATCCTGGCGCCTTTCGTTGTTCCGACCATGCAACGGATAGGACCCATGGCAGTCTTCAAGACGACAATGCTCGGCCACATAGGGCCCGGGGTGGCCGAAAACTTCATTGTGCAGGCCGGCATCAACAGGATGATCTTCCCGGCGTATAGTCCCGACCTCAATCCCATCGAGCATATGTGGGATGAGTTGGGGAGACGTGTGAAGGAGAACCATCCACCTCCCAGAGACCGCCAGGATCTCTTCCAAATGCTGCAACTGGAATGGCAGAGAATCCCTCAGAGGGTCATCAGAACACTGGTCAACTCGATGAGGAGTCGCTGCGTGGAATGTCTCGCCAATGGCGGTGGCCACACCCACTATTGAAATGATTTTGTGAACTGAACAGATTTTGCGAACTTTGATTTCGACCCATCCTCTGTTTAATTGTCTGTAAATCAACAACCGTTCATTCGATCCCAATGAAATTCAATGTACGTTGGAACAAGATAATGAATAAATCTGTTCCCAATTTCAAAATCGTGGCTTTATATTTTGGAAATTATGCGGGTACATGTAAACTGTGCTTAACTTTCAACATGACATTTATTCGACCTGTAAGGCACAGGATATGCTCAATTCTTGAAAGGTTTAGACTTTGTTCCAACAACGGTATTCAAAGTTACTTCGTTCTATTGTGGAAATCGACAA
>JADBJO010010588.1:12500-27500 GCA_016801955.1 Conus betulinus | reverse complement strand
GTGTGTGTGTGTGTGTGTGTGTGTGTGTGTGTGTGTGTGTGTGTGTGTGTGTGTGTGTGTGTGTGTTTGTGTCTCTGTGTGTGTCTGTGTGTATGAGAGAGAGAGGGTAGAAAGAGAGACAGACAGACAGAGACAGACGGATAAACAGCAGACTTACACACAGATAGTATAGACAATCAGAGGGATTGGGCAACAATCAAAATCTGTCACTGCGGTCCAAATATCACACCAGGAAAATTGTAATTTCTCGCACGTCTTTCTTTCAATCCTTGAATTTGATGTTGTGGAAGATGATAAGCTACTTCTAGATTTAAGAAAAAGTGGTTTCTCCTTGCAGAAGATATTTATGCATACATAACTGGAAGCATAAGAAAATCAGTGTCTGATGGATTATATCAATATTGTAGATTTATTAGGAACAATATTTCATTGTGAATTTTGCACTTAGATTACGTGGTGCAATGTCCTTTTTCATAGAAAGGAATGTTCCGTTTCTCAGAAATTGTTTGCCTGAAATCCAAATGCAATACTAGCACTTTCTAGTTCTTGGTAGCCTGACCAAAGGTCAAGGACATACTCGTGCTTAACATTGTTTTGAACCTCTTACCAAAAACATTGTTCGAATGAAACTATAAATAAAGATTCCATGTGAGAACGAAAGCATAAAGATTTAAGTACACGGGGAATCCCATCACTAAATTTCAGAACAGAGGGCCTATTTGCTCGTTGATATGAGTGATATGAATACGCACAGCATGCATCTTGTAATAGAAAAAAAAATGAAGGAATGGGTGACTGATATTTGACTGACTGACACAGGATACGACCCAGTAGCGCCATGTTATCAATTTTTTATGATTATACTACCAACTTATTTGGACTGAAATACCATTGTTTGAAAGCTTTGTATACATATGATAATGCAATGTCAGACAAAACATTCGCATTTTCTGAGGTGCAAGCAATCATATCTAAAATGGTTCAAGATATTATCATATTTTCGTTTAGTTAATTCTCTTCTTATATCATGAAGAAGAGTTAACTGAAATAATGCAGTTTTCTTTTTATTTCAGACTGATTATATTATACAAATGTCATATGGGTCTACAATACACTGAATTATATCTAAACTGCAATTCAACCGAAACAGGATGGGAAAACCGTCTGTTGTTTCTCTAAGTCTGTTCATTGTAATTGAAATGCAAGGTTCATTTTTTTCTGAACATACTGTATTCACGAGAGGCAGAGAGAGAGAGAGAGAGAGAGAGAGAGAGAGAGAGAGAGAGAGAGAGAGAGAGAGAGAGAGAGAGAGAGAGAGAGAGAGAGAGAGAGACAGACAGATAGACAGACAGATAGAGAGACAGAGAGAGAGAGAGAGAGAGAGAGAGAGAGAGAGAGAGAGAGACAATGACAATGGCAATGACAATGACAATGAATACAGTTTAATGTCATCAGCAAAACCTGCTATTTGACATGGGGAACACTGCGTGAACAAAATTAAGAGAAATCAAAATGAAAAAGAATCAGAAAGCAAAGAGGACAATAGGACTTAATAGGAAAGAACTTTAATTCTACTTAAGTATTGAAAAGCTTCCTTTTTCGAAGAATATTTGCTTCTGCGATAAATTTAGCAATAGACTTTAAGTTCTTTTCACTATCACTCTGTAACAGGGTGACTAAGTCACGTTCTTCTGCTAAGACTAATTTAAAGACATCGCATTTTCCCCGTACCTTATTATACACCTCACACTGAAAGAAAAAGTGAAATTCATCTTCTATGTTATTTTTTTTACAAACTGACAGATACAGTTAGGTTCATTTTTAGATATACCATACCATCTTTCTCTAGTGTATAGACCAAGGGTCCTAGTTCGAAAGCGTGCTAATGAATCCCTATGCCATTTTCGCGTTACAACCGATAAATACTTTTCTGGCTGTAAATCACTATTAAAGCGCAAGAACCAAGAGTATTTCTCACTATTTTCTAATTCAGAGTGCCAGATCTGTTGGTAGGAGGATATCAAACGCTCTTTAAATTCTAGGATAAAAAGTTTGTCGTTCTCAACACCCTGGTTATTCCATACAAATCCAAATCCAGTTTCGAAAAGGAGATTTTTTACACAGAAGCCAGTTTTGTCTTCCATTTTCATGTTGTCTTAGCAACATATAATATGCTTGTTTTTATTAATTCTGCTTTGTGGAAGTTTTACAAGACGTAGCCAGTACCTGACACACTTAGTTTTGGAACGTATTTGCAAGGGGTATCTACCCGTTTCTCCATATGACATTTTATTAGAGCTGTGTAAAGGAATGTTTAAAAAACGTTTAATCGCCAGTGTGTGCACCTTTTCCATAAGGTCATTTTCCAATAAACCCCATATTTCTCCTCCATATGTTATCATAGGTTCCACTTGTGAATCAAAAAGTTTCCAAAATATAGTAGGTTCAATACATTTCAACTTCCTTAAAGATCTTAAAATCTCAATAACTCCTTTCCTTCCTTTTCTATACATTTCCATCCATGCCTTACTCATACTTAGTTTAGTTGTGAAAATTAGACCTAAGTATTTGTAGTTATTTGCAACTTTAACTTCTAAGTCGCCATACCGCCATTTTTCATGCCTGGCCAAATACCCTCCCTTTCTGAAAACCATTATCTTTGTCTTATCCATATTAACCGTTAATTTTAGCCTATCCGCCTCTCCGTTTAGTGCATTTAATTGATTCTGCAGTCCAACTGGCGTATCTGAAACAAGAATCACATCATCTGCAAATAGCAACAGAAAAACTTCTGTCATACCTGGTATTAACTGGATCCCGTGCCTTCCCTTTCTATTAATTTCTTGAGCCAATTCATTTATAAAGAAAGAAAACATTTGTGGACTCAATAAACATCCTTGCTTTACACCTTGAGGGCATCCAAAATAATCTGAATATAAACCCTTATCCCTAACACAGGCTAGTACTGAATTATAAACCCCCTTCAGTGACCTGTATAATTTACCTTGAACACCTGCTTTTCTTAGCACATCCCATAATATATTTCTATTCACAGAGTCAAATGCTTTCCGAAAGTCGATGAAGGCTACATATAGTTTCTTATTTGTCAATAAATAAGACTGTACCATAGCATATAGCGTAAACATGTGGTCGATGGTGCTATAATCTTTTCTGAATCCTGCCTGTTCTTCTATGATTTTTTCCTCCCGTTCAGCCCATGCGGTCAGTCTCCTGTTTAAAATGTAGGTGTAAACTTTACTCACTGCGCTAGTTAGGGCTACACCTCGGTAGTTATCAGGGTGTGTACATCTCCTTTTTTAAAGATTGGGACTATTATAGATTTACACCATTCTTTTGGAAAGCACCAGTATCATACAGCCTATTAAACAACATCTGAAGATAGTCTATAATACTGTCACCGGCACATTCATCATTTCACTAATGATCCTATCTGGTCCAGCACTTTTACCATTCTTTAAGTTTTTTAAACTCTTTTTTATTTTCCTCTTTAGTTATGTGTTCATCAAAAATTCTTGTGCTTCTTCTTGATCCTCATTTTCAAAATAAATACCATCATTTCTTTCAGATCGTCCAGGTCGTTAAAGACCTTAAAAAAGTGATCTCTCCATTGTTTGATGTTAATATCATTATATATCACTGATTTCCTATTGGTTTCTCTTACCGTTTTCCAGAACAGCTTTGGATCTTTGCTAGATTGTTTCAGTTTTTCAAGTCTGATTTCATCATGCACCCTCTTTTTATCTCTTTTAAGATCTGTGTATTTCTTCCTTTCTTTCACATATAATTCCTTCTGATGCTTTCTATATTCTTCAGATCTTGCTCTTTGAAAACTCTTCAGGAACCGTTCCACTTGTTCTTTGTGCTTTACATTCTTTATCAAACCATGGATTATCTTTTGTTCTCCTACGACCCAATGTTCTGATGAAACAGCCACCAGCGGCGTACAATGCATTTGTGAATATTTCTAATGAGGTATTACATCTTTACTTACTTCTGCATACGCCTTATCATAAGTGCTTTAAAGTTTTTTCAGAATTTATTTCATTTTGAATGAATCTACAAAATTATCTGACCATATTATCTTTTCCTCTGTTGTAATAATCGGTTTCTCTGGTTGTTCCATCACACATTTTTGATTGGGTAACCATATAAGCTCTCAACAGGCAGATGCCATGAAAACAAGCAATTATAACAAACAAGTCACAAAACGATGATAAACCTTCTGAAACAATAAAATAATCGATGACACTATCACCTTGTGGTGCCACAAAAGTGAAATTTCCGTCAAAATCATTCTCACATGATCCATTTATAATTTCTAAAGAAAAAAGAAAACATAAGTCTAACAAAGACTTTCCAAAATTGTTAACGACACAATCTTTTGACCGACGTTCAGGTGCGTCATCACAATCACCACCATCATCATCATCATGATCATGAAAACCAAACAAATAATTTTCCATTCTCTCCAGTCTTGACTGACTGCTCACGCCCAGTTCTAGCATTCAAATCACCACAAATCATCATATACACATTTTTTCTCTATCTCACTATGTCCAAGTAACTCGTCTTCTAACATCGCAATCCCGTCCTTTAAGTTTGAGTTCATGTATGCAGGGGAACCCTCGGGTGGAAACATAACATGCTGTTAAAATCAAATCTTTATCAATGCTTAACAATTCTTTACTCATTTTTCATCATAACAACATTAGAACAATCCACTCTTATCCTTTCTACATATTTTTATTTATATTTATTATTTATAAGTAAAAGCACTCCACCTGAATTTCGACCTTGATTTGACAGTTTTTTTTTTCGGCTGGAGCACTATATTTTAGGAACTGAGGGAAGATATAACTAGTCAAAAATTATCACTAACAAAGGTTTCCGTTAAAAACAAACAACATCAAACTTATCTATATATTGTACAAAGGACACATCATTCATTTTTGAGAACAAGTTTTCTACATTGTAGTTCAGGAATTTTATTTCTTGTGCCTGTGGTCGCCTCTGTCCTATTTCTGGCTGGAGTCGGACCGTAGTCTGCGCTGGCTGTCACTGGCTGTGTTGACACCGCCACCACCACTGAGAAAGGTCCGCATGTTTCCCTGTGATTTTCCACCCCGTGACTCTCTTCGTTCAGTCACAGTTTCACGTGCCTGTCGGGTGTTACCCCCACCTCTCCCATTTCCACCCCCACAGTAGTAGCATTCCGAGGACCGACCCCACCTCCCCTGTTCCCACCCCCGTTCACAACACGCTGTGTAGTGGATCCAGTCTGTCGTCCGTGTGTGTGTTGCCGACTGGCTGGCTGCCCACGGTCACGTGCGGAATCCTCCTGACGACACAACACGTCACCACGGTGATCCCCAGTCCCTTGGTCAGGAAACCCCTCATCATCCCTCACACCGGCCGTGTCCCCCCTGACCCCGATGTTGTCGGCGCCGCCTCTGTCGTCGCTGCTGCCGTCAGGGAGGAGTCCCTCACCGACTGGACTGCCACCGTGTCCATTCCCCTTAGTCCCCGGGTCGTCGTCGTTTCCCGTCCAGCCGTCACCTCGGCATAAGTGCGTGGGTCAGCTCGCCTGGGGCCAACCACCACCATCTTCCCCCGGACAAAGTAGGCTGCCTGTCCTTCACGCTTTGCTCGTGCAACCATGACCGCTTGTCGTCGTGTCAGGTCATTGGCAACACGTATGCCGATGTTTTCAAGCCGGCTTCGAAACGATTTGTCTCTGATCACGAACATTTTGTCGTTCCAGTTTCGAAATTTCGCGATCATAACTCTTGGATTTCCGTTTCTTGCCCGCCCCACTCGATGTGCTCTGATCACGTCATCAGTAGTCCAGGTTGTGTCGCCATCAGCCTCGTTCAAAGCGTCAATGACAGCATTTGCACACTGTGTGTAGTCCTCACGGTCACTTTCGGGAATGCCGAAAAATCGAAGGTTGTCGCGTCGTGAAAACGATTCTAAGCGATCAATCTCTTCATCCATTTCGTTCATCTGATTTTGCATGAGTTTTACAGTTTCTGAAAACTGTTTTCTTTCTTGTCTTGCTGTTGCCATTTCTGTTGACACTGCACGTAATTCATCTGTTAGTTCTAACACTTTATTTGTCAAAAGGTGGTTTTCTTCTTCTTCCAACCTGTCACATCGCTTTTTAATGTCCTCACATTTTTCATCCACTGTCACTAACGTTTGTTTAATGTCTCTGAACTCTCCATTCGCTCTTGCTGCATGTTCTTCCATTTTCTGATTTTGTACTTCAAAAGCATTTAAACACTTGGTCAATCTTGTTGGAAAGTATTATATCAGTTTTTTTCAATTCTCCCTTTCTAGAGTCAGGTCCAGGGTTAAGCTCTACATCTCCGCTCAGAAGAATTTTTTTGAGTGAGAGCCACAAGTTTGTCATAACACACACTGACACAACGATGTGCAGCAATAGCTGATAATGTGCACTGTTACTCGACGAATGACCTACCGTGTCAGTGAAGAGGTAAGTGCCTTGTTGAAGGTGCTCCATCTGTATAAGTGAGACTCTACTGCTGTGTTCACACATAGACAGTTTTCACATTCTCCACGACGCTGTAGCACATTGTCCCAAAAAGTAAAACACAACACAGTCGCCAGGAGGAGATCACTCAATGCCCAACGTTCCGTGTCACCTGCCGTGTTGTAGTTCAGACACACCTGACTTGACCTACATTTCACTTTGAATCCAAATTGACCAATTCTGGCCCGCCAGGTGCAAGTTGGATGTCTATAGCCCAGGAAAGTCACGAACAACGGAAGACAGGCAATCGAACTAGGACACGATTGCTTGAAGAAAAAGTCATCAGAAAAAAAAACGCTGACCAGGTTTACAAGGCGAGATATGCTTGCTGAACGAAAGAAGGAATGAAAGAATGAATGAATGAAAGAAGAACTGTAAGCAGAACAAAAAGACTGACCCAAAGTTGTAATAAAAACAGAATAAGAAAGAAAGAAAGAAAGAAAGAAAGAAAGACAAGCTTAAAACAAGAGTATGTTGTAGACAGTGACTGAGAGTGAGAGGAAATTTTGGCTGTTTTATGATTTAAATGTGTTCATATGATCATGGTGATCTTGCTGATGGATTTAAAAAGACTTATGAAAGAATGAAAGAAAGAAAGACATAGAAGAAAGAAAAAAGAAAGAAAGAGAAAGAAAGTTTAAAAAAAAAAACAACTGAAAACAGTTGTAGAAGAAGACTGACTCACAAAGGGAAGAAAGTAGATGAAAAAAGAACATGCGGGCTGTGGAAGACGAGGTTTCGTGCATGCAAAGAACATGGACATAAACAAAGGATTAACTGTGATCTGTTCTCCTGAAACTCTCTGGAGCTGTTCTTTCTACTGCGTCAGAGAGAGAGAGAGAGAGAGAGAGAGAGAGAGAGAGAGAGAGAGAGAGAGAGACAGACAGACAAACATACATACAGACAGACAGACAGACAGACAGAGGTACAAAGAGACAGAGACAGAAAGATAGAGACAGACAGACTGGCAGATGAACAGACAGAGGAAGTGTAGAGGATAAGGAGGAGAGCACACACACACACACACACACACACACACACACACACACACACACACACACACACACACACACACCATCAGAGAGAGAGAGAGAGAGAGAGAGAGAGAGAGAGAGAGAGAGAGAGAGAGAGAGAGAGAGAGAGAGATTTTCAGACTGAAATGCAGACGAATATTATGTAGTGCGAGAATGTAGAAAAGAGACTTACCAGGGGTCTGAGTCACACACTGAAAAGTAACACACCCTGCTCTCCGAACAGGACTGTGTACAACCGCCAACGCTCTCTCTTTGAATCCTCCAGCCAATACAAGTCAATGTACAAGAACTTTGTATTCACGTGCACATGGGCTATGCCCAGATTAGTGTGTGAACAGCAGAGGCAACGTTTTCAAAATGTCGACTACAGAATCACTCCATAGTCTTTACGGATTCCCATACTTTATGCCCCCGACTGCGCATCGCTGAACTGGTGACAAAAGTGAAACAAAAAGTGCGAATTATATAGTCTTCCATCAAACATTTCCTTAAAGGATCTCAGCACCAGAGAATCACAGTAGACTTACCCTTCTTGCCTTCAGCCGCAGTGTCAGTTACAGTCTATTACTGCACACAAAGTATTACATTTTATGCTTCCAGCGACAAAACAGTCGTCTAAACCTGTGCACATACACTCGTGTCAGTGTGGATCTCTTAAGTAAATAATGAATTTTGATCTGGTATTATTTCAACCAGCAATTCATACATGAGCAACATCTCTTTTGAAAAGGGCAGTGACGGTTCTGCTTCTGGTGATCCATGTTGATCAATTGCAAGCGTAAGATGGTTAATTCCCGTGCATGACGCGCGTATATACTGATAGCACCTTCAGGTCCACTATAATCAGACAAAAACCATTTTTTCTCCGCAATAAAATTTACTGCTTTCAGACTATAGTTCTCCTATCAAGAAGCACAAATACTTCAGTATGAGCAGACAGTGATGGGAAGTGGTAATTAATGGAACTAAAAGAAATGTGTAATTAAGAGCAAAAAAGTACATGCTCCTTTGAGAGCAGTAATGGTTATTCTTTATGGTCAACTTTCTCTCTACACCCACCAAAGAACATCATGGAATAGTATTGTTGTTTCAGAAACTCTGAGAGGGGTCACGCACAGGTCAACAGGAGATATGACAAATGACGTCAAAGCAGCAAACACTGACAAGGTCAAGGGCAAACAGTCAGATTGCAGTATTGTAGGAGGAATCAGGACCAAAGCGAAAGTTATATCAGCATGCAAAATGGAGAAGCCAAAAACGGTATTCGGTTTCAGGATAAACAGATTCAGATTTAACCTGAAAGTCACCTACAAAGGTTGAAACAAAGATGTTCAAAACACCACAAAGACCAAAAACTTGAAGCTCGTTCAAAACACGCTAGCAAAGTCCCGAGTGCGAGTCCTGTACATGAGACCACTAGACAGCCGGACAATTAACACGTTCAGCACAGGGATGCGGAGGTCAAGGTTATGGCGTCAATGACAGCTCTCAGACTGATGGAATCTGCCCTCCAGTCAGGCAGCACAGCCACAAACCAGTCAGCCTGTGATCCCATCTGATCTGCAGGATGGCGGCCCGGGACGTTAGTGGACATCAAACTGACTATCGCACACAGACAATCACCATTCGGGGGTCCAGGCCTGTGCAGCGCAGACACCACAGTGGATTGTTTTATTGACCCCTCCGGAATTCCTAGTGGTGATTCTGTTCCTTGGCGGAATAAAAGGGGGACGTCAATGCATGAAGACAGAATGAGGTGAGGTCACACACGACTTGATCATTAGTTCCTGCCACGCTGTTGTGGAGAGGATCAAGATTCATTAAGAATGTTTCAATAGCTTTCAGGCTTATGGTTTTTTATCTCTATAGTATCTGCAGATGTTTGCAACATTGAAGTTAGTGTTTTTGTCTATCAGATTTTTCTGTGCTGGGTAGTCTTTAATCACAAGAATGCATTTACGTAGTAGATTTAATTTCTAAATATATAGTAAGGGTTGTCTTTCCTTTGCAGTGAGTTAAAGGAACATATTCATATAGGCATGGGAGTTTGTAATGTGAACATGAACAAAAATTCATTGCACACAACTAACTATGAGATTCAGCTGTCTCGTCAGCACACCAAAAATAGTTTATTATTACATGCATCTCAATTAGAAATTCATATTGTTTTACCTGCACTCTTTCAGGTAATTAACATCTGAAATGTTTGTTTTTCAATACACTAAACCAGTATTTAACAGCACGTTAACAGTAACTACTTTGCAAGGGACACCTCACGACAGTTTTTTTTTTCCTTTGCAGTATGACTAAATACGTTGAGAGTTGGTTTTTGCCAGTAAATGAATATTTATTGTCCGCTGGACTGTTTTCTGCTTGTAATCCCCAAACTTCAGAACAGTCAAAATATTTTGGTGGAAATTGACATCTAATGGTCTGAAGAAAGCTTTCTTGGACAAAGTTTTCAGATAATTATTACATATGCTAAATACGTGAAAAAAGTAATAAAAGCTAGGAAGGAAGGGAGGAAGGAAGGAAAGAAAGAAGGAAGAAAGGAAAGGAGAAAGAAGAAAGGAAGAAGGAATACAAGACAAAAGGCAACAAAGAAAAACAAGAAAAGGAGAAGGGAGAGAAAGGAGGAAGTTAAGAAGAAAAAAAAGGACCGGAAGTCTGAAGGTGATTGTTTTTTAAATGAAATGAAAGAAAAACAAGAAAAACGAAAGAAGAGGAAAGGAAAGGCAAGACCATTATCTATTTCCTTCAGCCAAGCTAACTTAAAATAATAGAGCTAACCGTTATCAACAAGCGCTATCACAAGGCGGTGGAAAAAACAAGACCCTGAAGTTTTCAAACGGTTGTCACACAATTAAAATGAACACACACACACACACACACACACACACACACACACACACACACACACACACACACACACACGCACACACACACACACACACACACACACACACACACACACGCACACACACACACACATGCACACGCAGTCCCAACTTCGGCACACTAACTTAGACAAGGAATGTAAATAACATACATTAAAACATCCAAACGAAAACAAAACATACATAAACATATAAACGTAGACCAAACAGACAGGATCCCAAAGCGTAAATGACACTTATAAACGCAAAATAAACGTAGTCCATACCGACGTAGACACACAAACACAGAAACACCAACGTAGATCACACCTTTTCTTTTTTGTCCGTCGAGACGATGGCTGGTCAGGCCGATCTGCGCCCGAAAAAGATCTATCACAGTACGGACAGGGGATGGTGGCAGCAGCTGGAGATGTGTGTGACACTGGTCTTCCTGATCATCCTGCGCTGCTCAGCTGCAGCAGTTCTGTTGCTTTCACACAGTCTCTGCACCTTTGCGGACTGCTGATCGCCACCCGTCTCTGTACTGGGCAGTCTGCTCCCATGTTGTGTGGCTGATGTTGATTGTGGAGTCTGCCCAAAGCGGCACTAGCTTTGGTGAGCCGGGCATTCACCTCCTTGTCGATGACAACGCTTCTGGACAGAGTACTGTCTAGGTAGGTGAACTTGTCCACCCAAGTAGACTTACAAATACAGTCCACACCTGCATGGACTCAAGAACGGAGACTGCACATACACAGACACAAAAGTAGACCACATATACATGGACATACAAACATAGGCCACAAACGCATGGAAATTATACCATAGACCACACATACGTAGGCACATGAATATAGACCACTCATACAAACACGACATAATTATGCAGACCACACATATGTTGACATACAAAAAACTCCTCTGACTCATCTAAGACTCATCAGAGTCTCATCTGCCTGACTGTCTCAGCGTCATCGGGCTAATTATGTCAGAGCCATAGATGGACTATTTCAGCATCATTAGGCTCGTTAACACTGAATAATGGGGCGTGTTCTATCAACGTCATGTGGATGGTTGTCTCAGGGTTATGGACTGTCACATCAGTGCCTAAAGCGCCTGGTTCCCTCAGTGTCATACGGCTGGTTATCTTTATTGTCACATAGCAGGTTGTCTCAGTGTCATGCGGCTGGTTATCTCAGTGTCATGCAGCTACTTATCTCAGCGTCACGCGGCTGGTTATCTCAGCGGTTAAGCTTTGAGTTGGCATTGAGACATATAGCGAGTGCGACTCTAAAAATAAACTCTGGCATTTTCACCGCTCATCGTAAAGTACTGGAGTTCTTGCGATAGCAGTGTAGTGCTAGAAAATATCCCTTCCCTTCTCTTCCATTACTCTTCTGAGATGGTGCTCTCCGTCTGTCCTATCTGGATGTGAACCTTACACCATGATATCCTCAACCAGATGTCTGCAGCACGGTCAGACGTAGTGTTTTGGGATTCCTATCTAAAACCAAGCATAAAACCTGGCACTTTCATCGCCCATCTTAACGTATAATCAGTCGGGTGGGTGACGTGGGGTTTTAGATAAGTACAATGTCCCCAGTCCAAGTAATTAGCCCTGTCTTTAGTGGATGCGGACGTTACACCTAAACGTAGGGTCACACACACACACACACACACACACACACACACACACACACACACACACACACACACACACACACACACACACAGCAGAGAGAGAGAGAGAGAGAGAGAGAGAGAGAGAGAGAGAGAGAGAGAGAGAGAGAGAGCGCGACAGAGAAAAGCGACAGAGGCAGAAGAGAATAGACAGACAGACTGACAGACAGACAGACAAAACACGCACACACACACACACACACACACACACACACACACACACACACACACACACACACACACACACACACACAATCTCTAGCTACTAAGCGTCATGCACTTGACTGAGATATTTGGTAAATGCTGTTCTACAACCTATTCAGTGACTCAGTAAACCCATCCGTCTGGATCTCGTGCTCCGTCTGGATCAACAACGAGTATGTGTCGAACTAAAAAGACTGGAATACATTAAAGAATATGCAGGGACTGAGGGAACTAGTTACGGTTAGAAGTAACAACATGCCTCATATTTTAGAAGCGGAGATGACAATCATTGATGCACAACGAAACTAAAAGTAAACACACCAACAAGGTGTAAAGAGAAGTTCAATTAACACACAGGACAAAACACATATATGCATTTACAACTATGACTTTTTCAGACCGCACGTAAATAATGCACTGCACAAAACTCCATGGATGGCACAGAGAGAGAGAGAGAGAGAGAGAGAGAGAGAGAGAGAGAGAGAGAGAGAGAAGGGAAGGAGGGAGGGAGAGGGAGACACGGAGGTGGGAAGGATGGATAGATGGAAAGAGAGAGAGAGAGAGAGAGAGAGAGAGAGAGAGAGAGAGAGAGAGAGAAACAGAGACAGAGACAGAGACAGAGACAGAGAGAGAGAGAGACAGACAGACAGACAGACACAGGAGAGAGAGAGACAGACAGAAGAGAGAGACAGAGACAGAGAGAGGGAGAGAGAGAGAGAGACAGAGAGAGAGACAGAGAGAGACACAGAGAGAGACAGAGAGAGACAGAGAGAGAGAGAGAGAGACAGAGAGAGAGAGAGAGAGGAGAGAGAGACAGAAAGACAGACAGAGAAAGAGGAGAGAGAGAGAGAGAGAGAAGAGAGAGAGAGGAGAGAGAGAGACAGAGAGAGAGAGAGAGGGACAGAGAGAGAGAGACAGAGAGAGAGACAGAGAGAGAGAGAGAGAGAGAGAGAGAGAGAGAGAGAGAGAGGAGAGGAGAGACGGGAGAGAGAGAGAGAGAGATGGACAGGTCGAGAGGACAAAAAGCCTGGAAAATCACCACGAGAGAGAGAAAGGGACTCGGGCGGACATAGCAAGGCAGGGTGAGGGAGGTTTGGTGATGGTTAAGCCACACAGCTGTCTCCACAATGTGGAGTTCTGAGCTGAGACGGGAGGTTGAAGAGCCGTCATCTTATCCTGGGCAATGGACCAGAGGTACTAACCTTACCGAATGATGGGGACAGATAAAGATGGGCTATACGGAACTGGACTGTTATAACAAAGCAGCAGCTGCACAAACATCATCTCAAAACGCTACAGCTACATGCGCGGGGGGGGGGGGGGGGGGGGGGGGGGGGGGGGGGGGGGGGGGGGGGGGGGGGGGGGGGGGGGGGAGGGGGGGGGGGGGGGGGGGGGGGGGGGGGTGGGGAGATAATGTCATCAACTTGGCCTTGAAGCATCAAGCTGCGTTTAAGCTGCTGTAATCACACACACACACACACACACACACACACACACACACACACACACACACACACACACACACACACACACACCACACACGCACACACACACACACACACACACACACACACACACATATATATATATATATATATATATATACATATATATGTATAAGCATGTGTTTGGGAGAGACAGAGAGAGAGAGAGAGAGAGAGGAGAGAGAGAGAGAGAGAGAGAGAGAGAGAGAGAGAGAGAGAGAGAGAGAGAGATGTATGCACATACACAAACGTATGCACTGAACATTTATTAACAAATTCTAGAGAAAAAAAGGACAGTGCCACCACCACCACTCACTCATGCACCCATTCACCACCAGTATCATCACTTCTGTACTCACGGTGTATTTTTAGAAAAAAAAAAATATTATGTTAGAAGTCTTATGATTGGCCAGTGGTGGGTTACTGGGGACAGAACTGTTGAGTTTAACAGCCTCTAACTGATAGCCATCTCTTATTAAGCATATCTAATGAAAACCTTTGTCCTTCAAAATAACAGTCAGATCTGATTGGCCAAATGTGTTATGTGTCAAATCTATTGTGATCTCCAACTAGTTGATGCTTACATTTGTTAAAGCAACAGGGGGGTGTAGTTGGTATAAAAATCTGTGAGCTCCATGGTTTTTTCATGAGTTAAGGTTCCAAATTGCATTGTTTGCATCACTGTGTGAAGGTTATGTCAAAAAGAATTTGCATTGTTTTTCAATCCACATGTGTCTACAGAGGGGAGCAGTAAGGATATTGCATTATCTTGTTAACTTAATATATGTGTACAGAGGAAAGCGTCAAGGATATCGTAAAGTTTTCACTCAAGATTAACACAAAGGAGGAGGTCAAGCATACTACATTGCTTTCTCTAAATAAGGACTTACACAAGGAAGAATCATGAATACTGTAGCACTCAGCATGTGTCGACAAAAAGGGGAAGAATCACTCATGATGCACCATTTTCATGCTGTGCATATGTACAGAGGGAAATGGATTAGACTATAAACACATGAAACACAAAAAAACAATACATAAAAAACCAGCAGGTTTACACTACCAAACAGAATTCTCAAACACACAGGCAAAACTTCGCACTGGCTCAGTAAAACATGCGTACCACGTAAGACATCAAACGCTGAACA
>JADBJO010010588.1:0-2500 GCA_016801955.1 Conus betulinus | reverse complement strand
GGAGCCAAACTACAAGAATGAAGGGAATAGCGACAACTGATCACCGACAAGGAAAAGACTGGTGCTGTTACTACTACCCAAAATATGCAGAGCACAGAGAATCAGCATCGTGGACTTTTCAACTAAAAGTGTTCCATCACACATTTTGGGAGTTTTCACCACTACCTCTTGATCTATCAGCCTCCTGCTCACAGGCAGGCCTCCTGGTCCCCACGTCCTGTCACATGGTGGTTTACATGCAGGTGAAGTACATGCAGGCAAGGACTGACCTTGCTGAACAGCAGCCGACCAGCAACCGTTTGCAGTACCAGAGAGCAGAGCATGACTAACTAAACAATTTCTCTGATGGCATGCAAGGACAAGGATGGCCAGAAATGGCTAGAACCTGTGCCAGCGAGCAGGTGGGACTCCAGCAAATGCGAATGATAATATGTGGAAGGCAGGGCGAGATGGTTACCTGCTGCTATGTATATCATTGTCCTACCTTAGTCTAACTGTGGACGAAAAGTTATCAAAGACAGGATGGAATGGGAGAATGTTTGTGCATATACGACTATTGCTACTACTATTACTACTACCATTTCTGGTACTGCTGCTGCTACTGCTAGCGCTGCTGCTGTTGCTAGTGCTGCTACTGCTTCTGCTGCTGCTGCTGCTATTATTCGCTGCGTTTCCCCAAAATTACATTTTGACCAGTTTCATTCACTCATTCTTTTGCTTACTTTGCATGAAAACCAGGCAACAGAAATCCTGTTCAAACAGATTTAACACTACCACTTCATACTGATCAACTGCACTGCATTATGATTGACTCATGTCTGAAGAGAGGTGTTCTAAGCCTGTCTTGATAGTCGTCCCAAACTTATCTGGCGAAAACTACCTAGTAAAGTCAACTTGTACCATCTCTCTCTCTCTCTCCTCTCTCTCCCTCTCTCTCTCCTCTCTCTCCTCTCGCTCTCTCTCTCTCTCTCTCTCCCCTCTCTCTCTCTCTCTCTCTCTCTTTTCACAGTTTTGTCTGTCTGCTTCGCTCCTTAACATCTTAACATACTCTGATAAAAATGATACATGGCCTGACAATCTTGCATAAAAGCTATTTAATAATGTAAAAGGTCTCCCTACATGGGGCAAAAGCCTATATCTAAACACAATCTTTGTCTCTCTCTCACTCCCTCTCTCTCTTTCCCTCCCCAGTCTCTCTCTCTCTCTCCTCTCTCTCTCTCCCAGTCTCCTCTCTCTCTCTCTCTCTCTCTCTCTCTCTCTCTCTCTCTCTCTCTCTCTCTCTCTCTCCCCACTCTGTGTGTGTGTGTCTCTCTCTCTTTCCCTCCTTCATATATATTCAAATCATAATGGACCTTCAAACTGAATTACAGACCATTAGGCGCCAGCGTCGTACATATGCAATACATAGCTAACTGTCTCCTCTCTCTCTCTCTCTCTCTCTCCTCTCTCTCTCCTCTCGTCCTCCTCTCCTCGCCCTCTCTCTCTCTCTCTCTCTTTGTGTGTAAGTGTGTGTGTGTGTTGTGTGCGTGCGTGCGTGTGTGCGTGTGTGTGTGTGTGTGTGTGTGTGTGTGTGTGTGTGTGTGTGTGTGTGTGTATGTGTGTGTGTGTGTGTGTGTTGTTGTTGTTGTTGTTGTTGTTGTTGTTTTTTTCTACTATATAAGACAATATTAGATATCAAATAAGACTGCCAGAATAAAGAACATAAATGCAACACCAATACTTGAGTGACAGAATAATGCGATTTAATCTCTCTCTCTCTCTCTCTCTCTCTCCTCCCCCCCCCCCACCCCCCTCCCGCCTCCTCTCTCATCTCTCTCTCTCTCTCCCCGTCTCTCCTCTCTCCTCTCCTGTGTGTGTGTGTGTGGTGTGTGTGTGTGTGTGTGTGTGTGTGTGTGTGTGTGTACTTTTAATCTCTCGGCCTTCCGCCTTAATATACCGCACTTTATATCATAAATGATTTAGCAATCTTAATTACAGGCTATTAAAAATAAATACTTACAGAGCGACCCCTCCCCCCCCCCCCCATCCCTCTCTACTCGCTCTCTCATCTCTCTCTCGCTCTCATGTCTCTCTCTTCTCTCTCTCCTCTGTACTTTTATTTTCTCTCTCCCTCACGATTTAAAATACTTACGCTTTACAGCAATGAATAGTTTAGCATCTTAATAACAGGCCATTAACAAAATCTCCTTACAGGTGAGATTAAACATTTCTCTCTTCTCCTTTTCCATCTTTGTCTCTGTCTGTCTGCCCCCCCCCCCCCCCCCTTCTCTCTACTCTCTATCTGTGTGTGTGTGCGTGTGTGTGTGTGGTGGTGTGGTGTGTGTGTTTGTGTTTGTGTGTTTGTGTGTGTGTGTGTGTGTGTGTGGTGTTGGTTTCTTTCTACTGTATAAAAGACAATATTAGCTATCAAGTAAGACTGCCAGATATAGTACATAAATGCACCACCAATACTTGAGTGAATAACGATTCGTTTTAATAGGCTGTCTTAAATCTCTAAAAA
>JADBJO010010587.1:54654-57154 GCA_016801955.1 Conus betulinus | reverse complement strand
CAAACGGTCCTTCCCCGAGGTTCAAACGGTCTTTACCCGAAGTGCAAACGATCCTTCCCCAAGGTTCAAACGGTCCTTCCCCAAGGTTCAAACGGTCCTTCCCCAAGGTTCAAATGGTCTTTCCCCGAAGTGCAAACGATCCTTCCCCAAGGTTCAAACGATCCTTCCCCGAGGTTCAAACGGTCCTTCCCCAAGGTTCAAACGGTCCTTCCCCGAGGTTCAAACGGTCCTTCCCCGAAGTGCAAACGATCCTTCCCCAAGGTTCAAACGGTCCTTCCCCGAGGTTCAAACGATCCTTCCCCGAGGTTCAAACGGTCCTTCCCCGAGGTTCAAACGGTCCTTCCCCGAAGTGCAAACGGTCCTTCCCCAAGGTTCAAACGGTCCTTCCCCGAGGTTCAAACTGTCGTTTCCTGAGGTTCAAACGGTCTTTCCCCGAGGTTCAAACGGTCCTTCCCCAAGGTTCAAACGGTCCTTCCCCAAGGTTCAAATGATCTTTCCCCGAGGTTCAAACGGTCCTTCCCCGAAGTGCAAACGATCCTTCCCCGAGGTTCAAAACGGTCCTTCCCGAGGTTCAAACGGTCCTTCCCAAGGTTCAAACGATCCTTCCCCGAGGTTCAAATGATCTTTCCCGAGGGTTCAAACGGTCCTTCCCCGAGGTTCAAACGGTCCTTCCCCAAGGTTCAAACGGTCCTTCCCCAAGGTTCAAATGATCTTTCCCCGAGGTTCAAACGGTCCTTCCCCAAGGTTCAAACGGTCCTTCCCCGAAGTGCAAACGATCCTTCCCCGAGGTTCAAACGGTCCTTCCCCAAGGTTCAAATGATCTTTCCCCGAGGTTCAAACGGTCCTTCCCCAAGGTTCAAATGATCTTTCCCCGAGGTTCAAAAACGGTCCTTCCCCAAGGTTCAAACGGTCCATTCCCAAGGTTCAAACGGTCCTTCCCCAAAGTGCAAACGATCCTTCCCGAGGTTCAAACGGGCTGACAGTTGAACAAACACAACATGGAATTTCTCTTGCGGGTTAGATTGTTTTGGCTTCTTCTTCTTCTTCTTCTTCTCCTTCTTCTTCTTCTTCTTCTATATATTGTCTTTGGAAACGTATGCTTGTTGCTGTTGTTGTTGTTGTTGTTGTTGTGTGTTGTTGTTGTTGTTGTGCTGCTGCTGTTGGTTGTGGTTGCGATCATGATGGTGGTGTCAGCTGGTCTGAATGTTACGAAGATCTTTCGCATGTAAAGAGAAAGAAAGAAAGAAGAAAGAAAGAAAAAGAAAGAAGAGGCAGACAGACAGACAGACAGACAGAAAGGAGTAAAGAAAGAAAGAAAGATGGTAAGAGATATAGAGATATAGATAGAGATAGACAGATATATATATATAGAGAGAGAGAGAGAGAGAGAGAGAGAGAGAGAGAGAGAGAGAGAGAGAGAGAGAGAGAGAGAGAGAGACAGACAGACAGACAGATAGATAGAGATAGATAGATAGATAGACTAGCAGATACATACATACATACATACATACATACATACATACATACATGCATACATACATGTCAATTACTTTAATGCAGCAACTTGTCAAATCAACAACAATGCACAGTAGTCCAGATTGCAGGCGCATCGATAACATACTCTCTCTCTCTCTCTCTCTCTCTCTCTCTCTCTCTCTCTCTCTCTCTCTCTCTCTCTCTCTCTCTGTCCCCACGTCCTTCTTTCTCTCTCCGGCTGGCTCCAATCTTTGTCTGTCAGTGCTTTAGTCAGCTTAATATATATCTAATACTATTTAAAGCACAGTTTGAAAGTCAGCATCTGTCAGTTTCAAGGCTGGTTCATGACGTGATTCCGCCTTGACCAAATACGCCTAGACCCAATCATGACAATCATGCTGCTCAGTATTTTTAATTACTTTAATGCATCAACTTGTCAAATCAACAACAATGCACAGTAGTCCAGATTGCAGGCGCATCGATAAACGTTATCTCTCACACTCTCTCTCTCTCTCTCTCTCTCTCTCTCTCTCTCTCTCTCTCTCTCTCTCTCTCTCTCTCTCTCTCTCTCTCTCCCCCTTCCCTCTCTGTCCCCACGTCCTTTCTCTCTCCGGCTGGTTCCAATTCTTTGTCTGTCAGTGCTTTAGTCAGCTGATACTATTTAAAGCACAGTTTGAAAGTCAACATCTGTCAGTTTCAATGCTGGTTCATGAGGTGATTCCGCCTTGACCAAACACGCCTAGACCCAATCATGACAGACATGCTCAAGTATTTTGCGAGTTGTTACATTTTGTTATGGGCAGTCCTAACATTGAAAGTCCTGAAACCACTCTTTTATGAACTATGCCTAGTGAACCTATTACAAGAACAACCACTTTCGTGCTAAATCCGGCATCACTAAGAGCATAGCAAAGAGGCATGTACCCCAGTCCCTTGATGAGCCTTCTGAACAGAACTGGGATCTCTCCTCCTTCCCCGACGTCTCACAGGAAAGAGAAACGATCTCGTTTTCTTTTGCACTTTC
>JADBJO010010587.1:37500-40000 GCA_016801955.1 Conus betulinus | reverse complement strand
CCAACTGGCATTGACAAAGCATTGTCTCCGTTCAGAAAAAGAATCCTCAGGCCTTTGAGTCAGCTGAAGGCACCACTGACAAACACAAAACTTGCCCGCATTAAGCTCTCACAGTCCAGTGATAAAATTACTGTCACATGCCAAACTGGTGGACAGCCCATTGTGCTGAAAAAAATTTACAAAACCTCGGAAAGCATCAAATGAAGCTCGAACAGCACTCAGGAAGAAGCGAGCAAAAGAAATGAACAAAATTCGTTTGAATGTATCAGGAGACACTGAACAAGATGCGGCCAAACAGCAGGGCACAGAACTGAAGACAGCAAACAAAGTATGCAAACAGTTGGTTCTTAATGAAGCAAAAGGTGGCCAAGTATCTTTAACTGCAAAACAAGGTCCTGCCCTTCGTGCGGCACTTGGCCTCAGTTTGACAAAGTACAGACTGCACAAACAGTTCTATAGGAGGCTCTGGGTACAGTTTGCCAGTGAACAGAAAGAAAGGAAAGAACAGGTCAAAGCACAGTGTGCAGAAGTAGAAAATCAGATGAGAAGTGTGGAGGTCTGGAATAGATTGATGAGATTATGGAGGTGGTTCCAACACCTTCTGCAGGCATTAAGGATGTCCCAGCATTTGTCACCAAACTGCTGGATGCTTATGACAATCAAGGCCGACTAACATGGCATGGTGAGAGTATTCCAGAGAATGAAATCTGGATCAAGATTGGCGGTGACCATGGAGGCGGATCATTTAAAATGATGCTTCTTCCCACAGGCTTCTCATTCCAGGGCCTTTGTTGGGAACCATTGCAACAAGTATCTGAAAGAACCCGTGTACAAAAACATCTGTCAGAGTGGTGCAGAGAAGATAGGAGAATTCCACCTCACTGGTGCCATACTAAATACATCCAGAAACATTTCGTGACAAGTTCACTGAGCTGAATGCCCTCTTCTCTGATGTTCATCGACGCATATCGCATCAAAGAGCCATCTGTGATGATGAGATTGGAGATACTGAAACATCCATTAAGCGTACACGTCTTTTTTCAGAGAGAAAAGTTTCCCAAGACTGCCATCATTCCAAAACAACGTCTGTTGGAACATCACTGTGTTCCCTGGATCAGACACTGGGGGACAGGAGTGGCACTGCTGGGGGAGCAAGGAGGCCAGGAGACACACGCCACAATCAATGCACTGTTGAGAATTCTCGAGTCTGGGGCTTGAAAAAAACAAACAGCAACAGCTCAAAGTCCTGCTCACAGAGCATCTGACACTGGTGGCACCACAGTTTCATGGACTGATACTGCCGCCACGTGAGACAAAAAACACAGCACTGATTACGGGGAAACGATTTGTAATTGTCAGTTTGTACATTCTTTCCCTTCGCATCTTTATATTTTGTCACTTAACAAAATTCTAAGTATATGTGTCCCAGCAGACTTTTGCAGATCATCCATTTCAGAGCGAGAGAGAGAGAGGTATGAAAAATTCATATGTAGGTTTGTTAGATAAAAAAGCATACATACGTACTATCTCAACTGACAAAATAATTATGTACATAATCACCCTACAGAATGTAAGAGCATTATAATGTTACTTTCAAGCTGACATATGTTGACTGATACAAGTTGAATTGCATGTTTTGTAATGGGTGTATATAAGTGCTAGAAATATTGCCCTTTATTTCCAAGATTATGCATATATTGATAAATATAGATTTCAAAATTGTTACATTAACCCCTTCGCTGCTATCATATTTTGCTAAGTCCCATGCTAAGAAATTTTTTAGAACACAAAAAATCACGCCTATGATTTTCATTTGCTTATAATTCAGAAGATACTGAAGATAACTACATAAAAGTATACATCAAATGAAAGGAAACTGAATGAAGAATCTGTAACAATAACAAAATGGAATGATATGTTAGAATGACACATGAATTCCTTGAAATGCAATAATTTTTCTTATATAAAAAAAAAAAAAAAAAAAATCAGTCATGATGTTATTAGGTGATGCTGGAGCTCACAGCAGTTCATAGCACATTTTGTATTGAAGATTTACAGTGTACAATGATCCAGGAAGCAGTGTCCAGCCACAACATAGCACAGTCTAGCCACACAAAGAATGAAAGGCATTTATATCCCAGTTTCTGTCGCCTGTAGAATTCAGAAAAACACAAAAATCATGCCTATGGCTTTCATTTGCTTATTGTTCAGAAAATATTGAAGATAGCTACATAAAAGTTATATCAAATGAAAGGAAAATGAATGAAAAATCTGTTTGTAACAAAAATGTAATAAAATGGTATGCCAGAATGTCACATGAACTCCTTGAAACGCAATATAAAGAAATGAAGATGTCAATCATGACATAATCAGATGATGCTGATCTCACAGCAGTTTATAGCACACTTTGTGTTGGAGTTATACAGTGTACAAAGACCCATGAAGCAGTGTCCAGCCACACCATAGCACATCCTAGCCACACGAAGAACGAAAGGTGTGT
>JADBJO010010587.1:0-32500 GCA_016801955.1 Conus betulinus | reverse complement strand
TTCTCCTCCCCTCTGTCCTCCTCCTTCCCCCCTCCCCCAACCCCCCTCCCCCCTCCCCCCAGTAAAGTCTAATATCACCAAGTGTGAACAGACTATAAATCAACAACAACAGCAACAACAACAACAACAACACACACACACACTAACTTGAGCTCCAGTTGGGACTGCTGGGGACCCCGGTTAGCCACTTCCTGTGATATGACCTCCAGGTCATGAGCAATCTGAAGGTCGTTGCCCAGGCTGGAGTCATTGATGAGTTCATAGTCGCCCAGCAAGGAACTGCAGTCCGACACCTCCACGGTGGCCACACTGCTGTCTTCCGCTATTAATCACAATATTACAATCACTGTTTAATGCATTTTTTTTCCCCTACTTCTGTAAAAGTACTCTGTGGTTTATGTCTTCAATAAAGACAGGGCTTGACTTCGGTGTAGATAGTGTGGTGGCTTGCGTGCCTGTGAGGAACTGGTAGGGAGAGATATGAGGTAGGGAGGGGAGGGGAGAGGTAAATGAAACCAACTGCAGTCCAGCTGAAGTTATGAATGCTTGTGGGGTTGGGAGGGAGGTACTTTATGAGAGTAAGGAAGAGACAAGAGAGGGATTGCACAATCAGAAAGTGATAAATGACTTTTACATAATTTTCAAATAACTACCATCAATTACAATGACTGTAACATAATTTTCACATAACGTCCATCAATTATGAGTATTTAGTAACAGTTTTAAATTATACTGTGTTATATACTAACTGACACGAGCATACACACACACACACACACATGAGGATAAAACAAAGCCTCTTGTACTGAGTCTGGGTGTCAACTCAATATGGGAAGAGTGAAGAAGATGATGAGAATGGACAAAAATGACAACTGCAGCAGCAACAACAGTGACATGGCAACAATGAGGTTGAGAAGGGGAGAACAATGACGACAATAATCACAGCCAATTACCAATCATGATAATAAACAAAATAAACAGAAAAGAGGTTCAAATATGCCAGACAGCTCAAAGAAACAATGGATTATAACTGTTACTACTCCCAACTCAAAGAAACAATGGATTATAACTGTTACCACTCCCAACTGTCTACTAACATTTGCTTGGTGCAACAAGAATACAAAGAGTGGGGACCTTACAGAATGGCAATGCTGTAGACAAATCAGGACTGGTGTGTGTTAGCAAACCAGGAATTTAGTTATTTTTGCCCTGTGTTGAACAAATAAAAACAAGACTATTGAATTCATTAACTGTTTGTTGTTTGCATCAAGCTGTGAAACGTACAAAAGCTGGAAGCCATTTTGTTTGAGACAAAGACGGCTGGAACCTATTTTCCTTCAGTAAAACAAGGAAAGGTAGCAGTTGTTTTGTTTGAAAAAACAATATATATATATATATATATATATATATATATATATATATATATATATATATATATATATATATATATATATATATAGTAAGTACAGGCTCCAGCCATTTAATCTGATATACCAATGTTGACATTGGCAGACACATACTCCTGTTCAGCTGGGGCTTCAGGATGACGTCATCACTGGTGGAGGACGAGAGCACAGTGTCCGACAGCTGATGCCGCAAGGTGCCCACCGCATTCAACAGCGTTCCGTTGTTCCGTCAGACCATAGCATTAAACGGCTGTCAGTCAGCTCTGTCAGGCCGAAGTTTTGTGGCAAATGCAGTCATAAGATAGTCACGTGACGCCCACCCTACTTCCCTACGGAAGATGCCGAAGATTGTGTACTGTCCGTCATTCAACGAGGCCTGCGCGCAAGGCAACCCCAGGAAACTTGGCGCCACCTAGAAATCGAGCCCGCCGAGATGTCTTTCTTGTTGTTGGGGTTGATGGAAATAAGGAGGCTTCTCTGAGAGGAACGCCTGGGGCGGGAACGCTCCCAGTAGTATCTGAGGCACCTAGAGGGACACAGGTCCATGTCCCCGCCGCCTTCGCTGCCTAAGATATCCGCTAGGGAGCGGATAACCAGGGAAGGAGAGGTCGAGGTCGTGCCTGGTTCCTGGTTCTTCGCTAAGAACTCAGGCAGGAACTTAAGCGAGACCGAGCCGTCTCTGTGAAAGGCGATGTCTCTCTAAGGAGAAAGTCATTGTCGAATGATGGGCCGCTCAGCTGTCGGATGGAGGTGCATACGGCCGATCTGTAGCCCCGAATGGAACTAGCAGAGCGCTTTCGAGAGGACGAAAGATGGGATAGGAAATTGCCTATCTGGATGTTGGAGGGGAGGAGGTAGGGGACTGAGTTAGCCGTGCACCACGTGACCCATCTCTCCCATCGGTAATTGTAGAGGGACTCGGTGCTGGTCCTACGCGAGGCCAAGTCCCGTAAACTCTGCGATGCCCCCGCTTCTGTCAGGGTATCTAGGACAGACCGGGGTCTGTCCGCGGGGGGATGCGGGGGACCGGTGGTCGCAATTTGGTTGGCATATCAGCCAAGCGTGTAGGCGGAGCATCTGGGGGTTGGAGTGAGGGAGGGGGCCCGAGCGCGGGTTGTCAGAGCAAGTCCCACCGAGGGGGCTAGCTGGAGAGGGGGAACGTGAGTTAGGGACCTGAGGTCTGGGAACCACGACTGGGTCGGCCACCACGGGGTTATATAAGATGAGTTTGAGTCTCTCCAGCCTGGCCTTCCTGATCACTTTGTGAAGTATTGGGAAGGGGAAAGGTGTACGCGATGAGTCCCGTCCAGGGGAGGGAGAGCGCATCGACCGCGTACGCTCGGAGATCCGGGACGGGAGAGACATACATGGGAAGGCGATGGTTGAAGCGGGTCGCCAAGAGGTCGACCATGGGCTTGAACCAGTGCTCCCATACTGTGGTTAGCGTCAGCTTGTTCAGGGTCCACTCTGTGTGCAGAAGGGTCCCTGAGCGGCTGAGAGAGTCTGCCAGGATGTTGCGTGTCCCCGCTATATGTCTCGCACGGAGGGTGGTTCCCCGTGCGTGGCACCAGCGAAGGAGGGCCTCTGTCCGTAGGAGAGGCCGATGGAGTGAGCCCCCCCCCCCCCCCCCCCCCCCCCACCCCCCCCCCCCCCCCCAACCCCCCCCCCCCCCCCCCCCCCCCCCCCCCCCCCCCCCCCCTTGTTGATGTAATGGGCTACCGACGTGTTGTCCGTGAGGAGGAGAAACCAGTTGGGCGAGATTAGGTGTTGGAAGTGGAGGAAGGCCAGCCTGACCGCTTCCAATTCTAATATCTTGATGTGGAGGCGTGCCATCTGTGAGTCCCACACCCCTGAGGCATGACTGTCCCCCAAGTGGGCCCCCCAGCCCGAGTTGGAGGCGTCCGTGTACAGTTTGAGGGACTGAGTTGGGAGAGAGATTGGAACGCCGGTGGTCAAAGTGGACGGATTGAGCCATTCGTCCGTGGCGCCAGAGAAACAGTGGCCGAGGGGAATGGTCAGGTCCCAGCGGTCCGAGGTCTGGGACCAACGACGACGGAACTCCCTCTGCAGCTGGCGTTTGGGGACCCGGCCTAGCGGAATGAGGGCTGAAAGGGACTTCAGCATCCCTAAGAGGGAGGACAGAGTTCTGGCCGAGGTATGTGAAGCTCCTCCGAGGCGAAAGATGAGGTCCACTATCCAGCGGACCTCTCTGGGGTCGGGGCGACCTTCATGGCAATCATGTCGAAACTCATGCCCAGGAAAGAGAACCTCTGACTGGGAATGAGTTCGCATCTGAGGGGGTTGGTTACAAAAACCCAGGGTGGAACAGAGCCTGAGGAGGCGCGTCGTGTGGGCTCAGCACTGAGCCCGGGAGGAGGCCAGGACAAGCCAGTCGTCGAGGTACACCAGGAGGCGCATGTTCTCCTGTCTGGCTAGGGCGTCCATCTCCTTGACAACCTTCGTGAAGAGGAAGGGTGCCAGGGAGAGACCAAAGGGGAGAGCTTGAAACCGGAAACACCCGACCCTGCCAGACGAACGGAGGGGTAACGTCTGTGAGCTGCTGGTCGTGGTAGCTTTATACCACTAAAGGCTTGGAGAGCTTGAAGGTCATTGCACCTCACGCATGCCTGGAGGCACGGATTCTGTGCAGCATGTCGAGGCTTGTGGCGCGCAGTCGTTCCTCAAGAGGCCTCTCCACTGTAAGTGTTGAAGTATGTCCTTGGTATTCGAAGTATTCCTGTGTCTTTTAAGGACATATCTGACTGCTCTCTGTTGGACCTTCTCGATGATTGAGATAAGATGTTGGTGCAGGCGTCCCAAACGATGCTGTCGAACTCTAATGGGACGGACTCGCGCCTTGTACGCCAGTTTTGGTCTTAATGGAAGTAACTTTTAGGTTTTTCATCGAAAAGCTGGGTTCTGTTTGCTTTTGTGTAGATGCTGTCAACATGAACCACCCAGGGGGAGGTCGTACTGATTAGTGACCCTTCGAAACCTCATGAGGGTGTGACCTTTGAGAGCGCTTTCGATTCTGCATTTAGTTAGGCTTCTGAAACAGGGGTACTTGTGCAGGCCAAATCTACGATAACACTTCACTCTCCCAGGATCTCTAACCTGCCAAAGATCCCCTGAAGTGTGCTTGAGGTCATTCTTGCAGATGGTGAAACGGTAGACAGCAGTGTCTCCGCACTAAGTCTGGATGGGGAGCAGGCTCAGATTGGAGGCCTTTTACGTGGACCTAGAAGAGGCATGGCAAGAACACAGATCCCAAGGGAACGCTGGACTTGACACGGACTAAAATCAGCCCGTAAGCTGTCAACCACTACTGACTGACTGTGGTTGCACTTAAGAAGTGTGCAGTCCAGGTGTTGGTGTTTCCACAGAACCGTAGTGAACTAGCTTGTGGGTAAGTAGGCTGAATTTTACTCGTCTAATGCTTTGAGAAAATTCGCTGGGAGGACATTGGTTGCTACTACACCCTTTCCCATAAAAACGTTTAGACTTCTATTAACTCGAGTAGCTGGGTCTCGCAAAAAGCGGTATATGCCGAACCCGTGTTATGGACTGAACACGATGCTGTCCCCCTCAAGATGATGAATGATGGCACCCACAAGATGTGCTTGAAGGTCTTCGATGGGACCACTGGTGAGGAAGAAAGATCTGTAGTTTGGAAGCCATGCATGTGTTCTCCTTTTTGGAGACAGAGGTCATCCGTGCCTCCTTCCAGTCATGGGGATTCGCCTTTCTAGAAGGATAAGTGGTAGACAGTTTTAAGGACGGGGACGACTTTCAACACAGCAGCTCTTTCAGCACACGAGGGGTAATGTTCACTGGTCTAGCTGCTTTGGTGAGGTTCACTTTGGCCAGTAGCTCTCCAGAAAGTAGCCCGCCTTTTGTTTGACTCAAGGGAAAAGCCCAGTGACAGTGAGGATAGAACCACGTGACCACAGGTTACTCCTGTGATAGTGGGAAAAGACTGCTACACGGAATCCTCTTCAGAGGGCATGCAAGACTATGTAGCGAAAGCTTGGCCATGTCGAGTGGGCTGCTGACAGCAACATAGTGACGAGTGGGGATGCTGAATTACGCAGCAGTTCGCTTTGTGGTGGCAGCTTCACCGATGGCCTCGGCTGTCACGAAAACATGATTCTGGGGCACCTTAGGGAACGCTTCTAAAAGGTTCTGTTGTAGTATCACGTTCAGTGCGATCATCCAATGGCATCTGTCAAGAAGCAGTCATATCCCTCGACTTCCTATTTGAATCCACAGATTGTGCCTGCACCCTAGGTCAACACAGCACAGGCTTCCAAAGTAGTGTAGGATTGCTCCGGCTGGTTGGTTCAGTATTTGAGGAGTATTTCTCTGGGTCCCACTGGTAGTTTCGTTTGAGTCTTTCTTTTTTCTTCTTTCTCATACAAGTGTTAAAAGTGGAGCATTGCTGGTGCCTGTTTTGTCGTGAACCTAATATATATGACATCAAAGGTGTCAAAATTTCTTTTTTCAGACTGTCTTCCATCTTGGGGGGCCAAGTATAGTAGACTGTCCACTCGTAGGCTGCTATAAGGCCACCCATAAGAGGAGTTGTCTCACTGCCACCTCACCCACATTGGTATATTCATATGGTTGCTGTTGCAGAGCATCATTTCAGTAGTAAGCCTGTCATCATGAAAAAAAATGAAAACGCAACTGCTAATTGTGTAGACAGCTTTATGCCCCCAGAATACCGCTGTCACCTCGAGTCCATGCGAGAATGTGTTGCCATCATGCTGGAGAGAGTTGCTGTTTGTAGAATGCAAAGAGCGCAGGCTTGTTTGTATTGCATATGACAATCACTCCAAGAACAAAGACGAGAATAGAGTAGGTCAGAAAGTTTGATATTGAGAGATTGAGCAATCTAACTACTGGCACAAGAACAACAGCTTATGTTTCAGCAGTGTAGATGGAGGCATCAGGAGGAATGTTGCAGATACCTAGAGGATCGTTGAAATGCAGAACCCAGCTAAGCAACCACCTTTGTCCAATATGAAGATGTACACAGGCAGCAGGAAAGGGATGCAATGAAAGATTGACACAACAGAAGCCGACTTCACTGAAGTGTGTAATGCCATGCACAGTCACACGTACCAACTAAAATATTCAATAATAAGGCAAGTGTAAAGAGGTTGTTTGGGCAGTCCCATAATTACTGGTTGTGATCATTTGTAAGTTTTCTGGGCTGTGTGATATTTGACCACCATCTGGTCCTTCCGGATATCTGATGTTTACCACCTAAATGTTCTTGTTAGGTTGCCGACATGATCTGCTTGGTGGAGAAGTGAACGTTGAAAATCCAGATTTTGAAACTTTAAGATGAACATGAAATCAGCAGGAAGCATTAGTCAAGTGACTGGCCTGATGTTGATAATCTACCAGTAAAACAAGGCAGTAGCATATGCCCTCCCCTCAGATTATAAAAAAGATGTGTACACTCAATTTAACACATTCAAAGAGACAGAGGATCTGCACAGTTTTCTATGGACTGAATCAATTCACCCCCCTTTTCATTTGCAGGAAGTGCATTACTTCCTCATGTAGGCTTATTTATTTTTCCTTGACCACACAGGCACTAATACAACACTTCACTTCTTCCATCCTCCTTAGATCAATCTTCACTCAAGCAGCCTTGCAAGCAGAAAAACAAAATGTATCATCACCATTGGTTTACTTCCTCATTCTGCGATCAGTTTCAGGAATACCCTGAACAAGATACATTTCAATCTATGTCCATTGGACCCATGAAACACACTTATGTTCACACACACACCCACACACACAGCCACACCACACCATACTCTCTCTCACACACACACACACACACACCACACACACACCACACATATGCACGCACGCACGCACGCACACACACACACACACATTAAAAAAGATAAAACTACAGGAAAAAAAAAAACTGAACAAGAAAGTGGGGTGCAGATGTCATAAAAAATCAACCTTATGCATAAACCTGCACACATACCTAGCAATAGTTTCAATTTTACTTATTAACTACGAATGCCACTGGTATTTTAATAGATGAAGGGGATGAAAGAGAAGCATCAAATCAACATACAGTGGTAACAAGATAGACCATAAAATGAAAACAATCCACATTACTACAGCTGCATGTTACAGCACCGTGTTTTCAGCAATTCTTAATATTAGCAATTAGTACTTTACAACTACTTCGATCGAATCAACATGGTTTTTAATCACAGATTGTACTGTACAACATACATTTCTGTCAACATAAACATCCAGGCTATAGAAAAGGTCTTCAGTTCATTTGTACAAAACTTTAAACAAAAACATTAAGTCACAACATTCTATTTTTTTAAACCAAGGATATGAAACAACAGGCTCTCGCTATATTTATTTTCAATCTACAAATGCACGATTTTTTTGTTGTCTCATTTTGATGTCTCAGAAACAAAATTCTGTCAACAGTAAAAAAAAAAAAAAAAGTACATTACAAGAACAAGAGAAGCCAGCCGTCTATTGGATGAGGCAGGCAGGAGTGAAGGAACAGGATGGGAATGTAGATACAATTCAGAACAGCAATCCTCTTCTATAAAGAATACAGTCACAAGCTACAGGTGAACCATGTCACACTTTCCAGGTGGATCAAAAAATGAAGGTAAGACCATGATTATAAAAAAAAAAAGTACAAACATTCCACTGAACACATTCATGATCGTATCTCCACTTTGGACCAGTCTCATCATTGTCGTTGCGCCAGGCCATTGCATCAGATCACAAGCACGTAACATACAGAAAGAAGAACCCATAGCAATAACAGATGAACACTAAAGATCTTCGACTTGTGAAAATTGTTGATAACCATTTTCTTCAGAGCTCTTCAACCACCTCAGCGGCTCTCCATCCCACCCTTCCCTTTTCCTCCCCCTCTCCTCTCACTCCATTTCCCCCACTTGCCTGTCCCTTTTCCTGTGGCCTTCATCACTCTCACCCCTTCTGTGGCCCCCATCTCCCTGTTACTTTAGCAGCAGCACCCCCCCCCCCTGAAGTGTCCAGCCTTTAAAACAGATCTGCTCTGTCCTGGCTAGTAACATGCAACAGACACCTGCGCTATAGGGTATGCAACAGACATCTGCCGCTATAGGTGTATGCAACAGACACTTGCCTATCAGTGTAATGCAACAGACACCTGCCGCTCTAATAGGTGTATGCAACAGACACCTGCCTATAGGTGTATACCAACAAGACACTTGCCTATAGAGTTATGCAACAGACACCTGCCGCTATAGGTGTATGCAACAGACACCTGCCTATATGTGTATGCAACAGACACCCGCCTATGGGATGAAAAAGTCGTCCAAAGATCTTATACAACACTTCTAGTCTTTTTCCCTTTTCGACTAACAGATATACCTCTGTAATCCACATGTGTGTTAACAGCAACACAGATTTTTATACAATACATTTCACTTACATATGATGATGTGCATTTTGATGTAAACAAGCCTGACGCTTACTGTGTCTGATCATTCTTTTCAGATTTTTCCATGAAAAAGCCCTACTCTGATAGTTATATGTTTATCATCTTGTTATTAAAAAAGACTTTTATTTCACCTTTTCCATAATAAACTGTAGTAACATTTACAATCTTTAGTTCGTCGCCTGTTATCTAAGAAAGACTGTTCTATTCCCTACTTCATTTGGTTGAATTCCGTCTTAGTTCTATATTTGGTGTCATGTCTGCACATTTTGCTTTATAGAAATATAATTCAGTGGTCTGATCTTGACAGTAACGCTATTAATATTTGTTTATAATATTTCCATGTAATATTTTCACTTTGTCATTTTCCCTATTAATCCCCAGACTCCAGGCCATTCCTTGGTGACGTCTTCATCCTTGGGATGGCTGGAAGGATCTACACAGAGTGTGTCATTGCACCAAGATTCATTATACTAGTACTTTGTAATTGATGAGAAAATGCCAATGTTAAAGTTCACTTTGAGGACACCACACATGCGCTGCTCACCCACAACACCACACACACACAACAAAGACCATCAATTAAGCACAGACTCACTTTGTTTACACACTGGGTCCCAAAAAAAAAAATCTTTTTTCAGAGGTTGCAGATTACTTGTATATCATATATATCACAGACGACTCACGACGCCTCCTTCATATCATCATCCGCCAGTCCCTCTGAATGAAGGTCCGTTTGCTTTTCACATACAATATGCCCAAACAGAAAGTGACCATACAAATTCAATAAAAATAATTTCCTTGAAGTTCACTGCATATTTTACACCATTATGTACATCAGCAGTTTAAACCTGCCATGAAATCTCAACAGAATGGATTAGAATTGAACTGGAAAAGACCGTCATATCACAGGGCAGATTCACAATCATCATCCATACAATAGTGATGAATCAGCATCATTGTTATGTCATCATTTCATACCCACTTGTTTCCATTCTCCTCAAATTTTGCACCTCCGCACTTTTCAAATAATTTAATGTCAA
Source organism: Conus betulinus (assembly GCA_016801955.1). Taxonomy (NCBI): domain Eukaryota; kingdom Metazoa; phylum Mollusca; class Gastropoda; order Neogastropoda; family Conidae; genus Conus; species Conus betulinus. Next base: position 22,559 of record JADBJO010010587.1, on the reverse strand, counting down.
CCACACATATACGTACATATGTAGAGATTATTTTCACAAAAACAAAGAACACAAAAAGAGAGAAAAAACCACTCATCGCCAATGGTCAATCCCCAACGATGGCACCAAGAACCAGAAAAACTGAAGAGCAACACGAATTATCAATTAGAGGAAGCCTGATAGAATACAGTTTTTCTGTATGGGTTGTAATAGGAATCAGTACTCCGGGTAGACTCTGACGATCAAGTTGCTGTTGCAGTGGACCAGCTCGAACCACTGGCGCAGGGCGTCGCTCAGAAACCTGAGGCGTGAGTTGATGTCCCGCAGAATGACGTAAAAGGGAAAACGGGAACTCCTCCATGTAGGAGTGGAACACCTGTAAGGGAATAAACACTGTTTGTGTTACCGACAGTTTCAATACATTCATTCTCTACGCCTCTATGGGAACAAACACTGTTTTGTTACCGACAGTTTTCAATTACATTCATGTCTCTACACCTGTATGGGATCAAATACTGATGGTTACTGGACAGTTTCAATACATTCATTCTCTACACCTGTATGGGATCAAACACTGTTTGTACAGACAGTTTCATACATTCATTTCTACGCCTGTACGGGATCAAATACCGATTGTTACCAACAGTTCCAATCCACCAATATATACACCTGTATGGGAACAAATACTGTTTGTTACCCACAGTTCCAATACACTCATTAATCTGCAGATCCGACACATATCTACAGATCCAGCATGGTCTTGTATGTAAGTTGTCCAACATGTTTTGTTGTATCTGGATCTAATATGATATCAATGCAGTAAATATTTTTATTTACGAATCCAGTGTGGGATCCAGTAAATCCCACAGGATGACATAAAAACAGATTACCTATGGAGTAATGTTATCATCTATGAATCCAGTAAAGCTTTTTGGGTCCTGTCCGTCCAGTAAATCCACAAGATGACATAAAACAGAAATATAAATTCCCTGTGTTAGAATGGAACACCTAGAGATGAAATATGGCCTCTCATCTGTGGATCCATCATGTATAAAATACCTACAGTCAGGGTCCAGAGTGGTCTGCTTAGTGTGGACCTCTATAGTATCTGCTACATATGGATCCAGTATAGTGTGTTATCCATACCATCATATCAGAGCTGCTTTTTTTGAATTCTAACCTTGGATGTTCATTGTCTGCCATCAACAGTTGAAAGAACAATATTTTCTTTCAAGCGCCATTATCACATCAGCATAAATTCACAGAGTTATGAACAGAAATGACCCCCCTGCATGTACCCTCTTGAGGACAGAGTGACCCTTTTACCTTTTTGTGGAGTTCCCAAAATTATCTCCCCTTAGCACAGATTATTCCTGTCATTGAGCAGAGGTTTTTGACGATGTCAGCCATTTTTATTTTAGATCACCTTTTGTTCACTAATGTACTTTTGTAAGCAATTGTGAAGCTTCCTATATTCAAGCAGACCCATTGTGAAATCTCGAAGTTCAAGATGATTCAAGCCCTCTGAAAAGTGTCATGGAAATTTAAGGGTTTTGAAGCAACATTACACACTGATAAAAGGGCTGAAAAAGACCAAACGGGAGAGTACTATAATACAATGGTGACACTAAATGCATTTCATGATGGAAGGTCACACAGTATCCCAAACTAAAGCCTCTCTCCTAACCTCCTTGTTATTTATGATATATCTTTTTTCAAACTTGTCAGTTTTGCTACAATGAGACATTAAACTACAACAAAATACTGATCCTACAAACATGTCACACAGATCTGCCTCACTAATTTCCACACATACAGATATGAAAGAAAAATAATATTCTATTCAAAGTTTGTCTCTGCGTAAAATAAATATTTACAGATTTCAGGAACCCGCCATGAGCCGATATTTAAGCCCAGTGTGCTAGCAAGTTTGGCCTTGTGTATTTAATGATAAACTGTTTAAGACTAGGCACTTTGTACTATAGAATGAACCTTCTGATTTTGCACACAAGCAATAAAAGTGCTAACATCAAAACATTTTTATCCAAACACCCAGCAAATTATACTCACTGGTTTCCCTGAGAAAAGGTAGCCCTTCTGATGTCCAAAATTGAATTCTGCAAAAAAAAAAAAAACCAACATGCTTTCAGATTAAGAACCTTATAAGGACACCATATGGAACATGCATTTCACATTTTAACTACGGATCATAAACTTTCTTACCTACCCTTTCATTTCAAATTTGAATAATTTCTTGATTCATCTCATCACCTGTTCCCTTCATTTTTCTTTTTTCAAAGTAACAGTTCTCTTAGTAATCTACTTTCTCTAAAGTCCAAGACCCTTGACAAGTTTTCCCATTATTTCTACCTGAGAATATTAATTTGCTCTGAACATAGCACTTATTACCTTGTTGCTTTATTGGTGAACTCACACTGTAGGGGGGAGGGGGGTTTGTCTTTTTTTTTTTTCTTTTGAAGAGAAGTGGACAATTCAGAAAAAAAACTGGGAAGACTGAAAGAAAGTGCAGCAAATAAGAGAGAGAAAAGAGAGGAGACAGAGGAGAAAGAAGTCCTAGAAAGAGAGAGAGAGAGAGCGAGAGAGAGAGGAGGAGAGGAGGAGGAGGGGGACACGAGTAAAAAAAAAAAAAAACAGAAATGGGTCAGAGTCAAGAGAAACAACACCAACAACAATGAATGTTAGTACCGAAAGCAGTTTTACATTTGTTTATCAGTCCCCAAACAAATGCCTTATTGTCACTTGGTGTGGAACATGGCCACATCTTCAGGATTACAAAAAAAAAAATGATGAGGGAAAGCGGGAAGCTAACCTGGAATAAATCCCCAGAAAGGCAGTAACAGGAATTGCCCTTAGTGAGTTCACTTCAATGTGGCCATATCCAAACCAGATCGATCTTTGTTTCACACCTTGTCCTGACTAATGAAGCCAGAGGTTGGATGGAAGAGGGTTCAACATTTTTGGAACAGTCAAGTATATCTTTAAGAAAAAGGGCGGAACAGTTCTAAAGGTGCAAAATATCAAGGGACATAAAGTACCAACAGTAAAGGCACGAGAGACAACCAAGGACGAATAAAGGGGACAGGAGAGGTCCGCAAAGAGATTGGGGGGATAAGAAAAAAAAAACACACTGTGCGGGGGCCGGGGGGATTACTCTAAGAATCTACAGAAAGAAAGACAAGAGACCATGTAAGCGCGAGTCAAGATGAGGAGGGCGAAAAAAAAAAAAATTAACAAAACCAACAACAAAAAAAGGGAGGGCGGGGGACAGGTGGGAGGGTTGGCTACAGAACGAACCAATAAGTCAGAAACAAAAAGCACGACAATAGAAAAGACAGGGGGCAAGATTGAAATGTTCGTACAAGTAGTGGTATCTCCAGATGGCGCAGACTTACAATACAGAACCGCGGAACCTAAAAACTAGCACCCGAGATCCACGAAAACGCGGCACCACTCACCCTTGTCTTTTCGAGGGTAATCCAAAACTTCCGATGACCGAAGACCCAAATAAGGAATGTTTCGCTTCACGCGCCTGGCGGCACCCGCCGGACCTACAAAACAACGACCACCATCCCAACTCCGAGGTATGACATACCATGGACAGCAGTAACGAACACGATAAGCAGGAGCTGTGCTTCCGGGCCAAACGGTCCACATCCAACCCCGGCTGCGAGGGCTGCGACGCTTCTGTAGCAATCACGGTACCAGTCACACTGGCTCAAGATCTGTCACAACGTCAAAGGAACATGATGCGGAACCTTTGATTCAGAGATGAAACACAATTTTCGCTAGTATTAAAATCTAGTCGCTAAATGGCCAGTCAACCCAGCTGACACATTAGTCAATAGTACACATAAAAAAAGTTTCAGTTAACTAGAAATTCGCGCAAAACCCACTCAGTAAATGAGAATCTATTTGTTAGGTCCCACCTGTGGTTGATACACATGTAAGCTTTACCAACACCCGTGACTGAAAAATGGAGTTTGATATATTGTAAATACAAACAACCCGACTTCGTTGTTTGTCCTAACATGCACTCTGGACGATCTTTATTTTTTTCAGGCATCCATCAGAATCAAAAAGAAATCCTAATCATGAGATGTTCGCATCACATAAACACAAGGGAATTGTCAATTATAATCCAGTAATTTTTATTTAGTATAAGCCCTTGAATGTTGAGTACCATCGCAAATACTGCCTCTCTTCTACGTCTCACATTACATTACACAGATATGGGGTGTCAGTCTCACAGGCAATCAAAAGAGCAAGACACATGAACACCGCACCATCACTGAACAAAAGGAAAGCAAGCCACGACCAAAGCGGACAACCGTGTCTGGATTCTGCTCAACGGTGAAACGGACTGCGGTAGGCGCATCTGAGCACATGATGGGTGGAGAAGGGCTCTTGTGAAAGGGATGGAGAACTGTACAGTCTACCGTGCCATTTAGCACAAGCTGGCAACAAAATCAACGAGCTTATACACTATGGGAAGAAACGAAAAAATACATGTATGTTCAGTTCTCTAGTTTTACACTATAAGACACCCTTCATAATGGCCCTTAGTTAACAGATAGGTTTTTCATCCCAATTTTCATGAGGTCAGTTTGGTTCTTCTCTCTTCCTCCCCGACCCTGCTCCAAGCACGGCAGGGAACGTAAGTAGTTAGTGGAACGGAGTAGGAAAGCCTCGTTTGGAAGACAGTGTATCCAGAGCGGAACGGAGTGATAACGGGTTGCCCTGACAGAGCTCAGACACTTCTACAACCATTTCCTTTCAGTGGGCCAACCTACGCAAGTAACAACTCAGAAACCCTTGCAGTAAATGGAACAGGTCAACCTGGTATCACTTGTATGTAATTGTAACAATCTCTATTAACTGCTCTGGCAACTAGATGACTCTATGATTAAGACATTTAAAAACTAACAACTAACACTACAGTTCTGTCGTCGCTGTACCGTCCTAAGTAAGACAGAATTATCCCAAACATAATAACAAATCTCTTCAGTGCTTCTGGCACATTAAGTGGAAAGCCATTTGAACCAACACCATCATAGAAACCACTATAAAGACCACTGTTTCTCCACATTAATGAACAAGTTATCATCAAATGCTCATGCACTCACACAACATTATAGCCAGTTCGTAATCACTGCTCGAATGTAACTTTCTAATGTTATCTCACACAGTAAAAACGTCAGTTCTTGTTGCTGATAATTTTGACTATTTGTAATTACCGTTCACTGTACTCATACCACTGACCAGAAAAGGTCTTACTTATAAACAATTCTCACAATTTACATGCACCAGTCTTAATCCGTGAAACAAAGCTCTCGTTAACTATTTCATATGTACACGCATACAGAAACGTTCTACAACCAAAAGATTTTACCTGCATATGCCATTCTCCTGATTCAACCAGTGTAACGGGCACAAAATGCTGTGAGAGACCAAGGGACTCAAACGCCCTAACACAGCGACAGACAGAAAAAAAAAATCAACATCCTTTACTCTATGATCTAAATGGAGCAATGGCGTTAATTGCATCTCTACCTTTTCCCACCAAGTGCTGTAAATCTCTTGCATTTAAAAACTAAGCCAAGAAATGGGCAAAAACCTTAAAATAAATCGTGGATGGAAAAGGAGGTTTGGGCAATAGGGCGACATACCATCATATTATCATCAGAGCGCACAATACGACAAAACAAGGGGGCCAACTGTCTCAACTGCTGGCGGCTTTGTCCACTCAAGCATGCGAGGTGCGTAAGATCCTATGTAACACCCAAAACATTAGGCGTTTCCCCACCACCATCAGCATACAACGATAATAGGCTGTTTTATCATCGTGTTTCACAGACACCTTGGCCCGTCAAAAAGGAGGAGCTAATCTTCACTTAGGGCGCCATGCACGGAACGGGTCATCCAGATTGCCAGGAGGAAGCAGAAAATCGCAACTAGGATACTGTATCTGCTCCATCATATGCAGAGATAAATGCAATGTCTTTGTAGAGAAACCGAGGCAGAAAAACCAGCTCAGTTGTAATGCCAGGCTTGGCCCTGTCCACTTGCCACGACTCAATATCTGAGTCAGAGGATGACACTCTAGCCCACAACATATGTCGATCTGCGTGGTTCTGACTCAACGTATTGTGGGGAACCACGGATGGATCCGCTTCTTGCAACAGTAAATCCTGACGTCCAAGGGTGAGAGCCCAAGATATGGGTGTTCCGTGTAGATTCCCATCTGGAGAAGGGATGAAAATAATCTAGAGCACCACAGTACAAAACTAGCCAATTCTCCACAATCAACATCGCTGACAGAAGAGCTATGACTGGGAACCTCACAGGAGGTTCTGACCTCACCCATGAAGGACTGTAAATCAGAGCTTCATGCTGAAGTAAAATTTGGAAGTGTTTCCCCTCTGCAAAACGCGAAAAAAATTCTGGCAGGACCCGCGGTGCACACATGCAAAGGGTTACTACAAATATTTCACTGAACAAAGTACCTTCGTCAAGGAGAGTAATGTATGTTGTATTTTGTCAGTATTGCAGTCTGAGTTTAGTGTTAAAGCTGATGGAATCAACATGTTTGTTTTTTTAGCCCCAATGAAATGGAAGTGTCGTATAGATCAGTTAGAAGCTGGGGGATCTGCTGACAACCAACAAGATGAATTGAAACACATGAAAATGATTGGTGCTCCTCGTGGACTGTTGATGGCGAGGAAGGGCTATCACGTAGGGTTTTTCAAGTCAGTCTGTGATAAAACAAGAAGCAAGCTATCTGCTGTGTGTAATTTACATACCACTCACAAAGGTTCTATGTCTAGCACTGAAAACTAAGTCACAGCATACTCTTACAAAAACCTTTCATCTCAGTTAACCTTGATGTCCAAGTACAGTACTATTTTTCTGTCACGTCTACTTTTAGTGAGATGAGGTTCCTGGTTGTGGTGGCTTGGACAAAACCTGACAGCTGACAAAGCATTCATCTTGATTTTGGTTTGTTTTTGCCAACGTTCGTGTTTTTGGGGACACGATATATTGTGTATTACTCATGCTTTGTCGACAATTTATTGAAAACTGATCGCAAGAAAACAGGCAGCATTCGGCTCCCGCTACACTAGACGCAAAGCCGTGCTTGACGGGTCCGACTAGTGAATCAAGATATTGGGAAAGGGAAAGCACTCTTCAGACGAACAACTGGGCATTTTAAGGCTGACAGCGATCATCAGCTTCCGTTTCTCAACTGAACTTACCTTTGTAACGAAACCCTGTAGTGTACAAGTGCAGCCACATAGTTCATATCCTGTAAAGAATTAAAAACATGTTGTTAAACGCGATCATTTAGCCATTTTGCCTTTTTTGCGCATGGAATTTTCGATGAGTTAATGATTGGCTCTCATTGTGCGATTACTGTGAAGAGATCACTTTCTTTTAATTGTATAATTACACATTTGGATAATAACAAAGCTTTCCCAATTCTTGTCTTTGTTCTTGAGGGCCTTGTCGTGTCATATAAATGTTTTGGAGGAGAGGTGGTATGTCTGCCAGTGCTGGACGGACCACGTCGATAGTCCAGCATGAATCTGTACCTGCCGCTTGCGGGTGTGGTGCGGCGAAAGCCCAGCAAGAGTCTGTCGCTTTTGCGGAAATGGGGAAAAAGCCGGCGAGGTGTAGGAGAGATCACCTTTGCGCAGTGTCAGCCGTGTCCTCACAGTGCGATAATATCCCATGGCAAAATATGAAAGGGCATATTTAAAGGCGATGGTCCTTTCACCATTCATTCACATCGTCTGAGCGTATACTCTATGCAAGAGGATGAGCTGAATACCGATTTTTTACTTAGTTCGTTTGGGACATGATAATATGTAATACTTTGGTAGAGTTTTATGAAACCATAACAAAATGTTGCGTCAGGACTGCTCTTAAACTACAGTTAGATGTAAAGGAAACATACCCTTGGCCACACAAAACTGTCTCTGTGTGGGACATAGAATTATCAAGAATTTATAAAAGAAAACGAAAACATTGAGCTAAAATAGCAAAAGACAAAAAAAAAAAAACAAGTGAAAGCTCGAGGAGTAAACCACTGTATAAGACATTACGTACCTTGCATGTATAATACAGGTTAGGCAATAATGACCAAACCAGATACCATGAGTATGCTACGTCACTGCAAATAAAGAGATTGGGGGCATACGGACGCTCGTGATTGCCGCTTGCTCTACAGGCTTCTGGAAAGTAAATATAGTCGACACCGTAAACTCATACAGGTCCAGTACAATGTCTAGTATCGCATCTAGACGAAAATACCACATGTGATTCACACTGGTAGGTATGAACAAGCACGTATATAGGATTAGGGCAAATGCAGAACTATGTACTGACTGTTAGATGGTAAAGATGCCGCAGTAGTATCCCTGGATCTGATTAGAATGGGGATACGGCAAACAGATCCCCTATCCCACCAACCCCCCACCAACAGGAAGCCTGACACGATCTTACTCGGGCCTCAGGCCAAAGACTTCAGCGGTCCCCCGTTAATTTTCTCCAAATTTTTAACATTGTGGTTTGTACTTTGCCCAACAACACAAATAGTAACAGACAGTATTGACATGGTGAAATGGTGCGAATGCCATGCCCCGTGTAAGGTTGTAGTTTGATCTGTGTGTGTCACCACGGATAGAAAAAAAAGATTGTAACGGTGGTCTATCATAAAACCATTGGGCATCGTCAAAACGAAACTTGACCACACAACACGAAAGTATGAAAAATTACACCATATCTACTGGTTCAGATCACGCTTACCAACGACTTAAAAAAAAAATCCTCCCCCAATCAAAAGCTATGTTTCTGGAACACCCGATACTTACGTTCCTTGTTTCGCGTGGCGTTGTGAAGGGATGGAATCTGAGGACCAGCCGAAGCAAGCGTGATTTTACACAGTTCATGAGGACAACGACTGGAGGTTGTAGGGTTTCATTACTGAGGCCCACTACAGCGTGGGATCGCTGCATGGCTACCTGACATGTATACAAATGAAAAAAAATTCAGGCATCTAATTGTGTCTTCTAAAAGATAGCGAAAACACACCACTTTGATGTAGATCTAACATCTAAAATTTATCAAAAAGTAAAAGGCCATTACATAGTGTTGGTCACCTGGATTTGTCTAAGTGCAAAACATACTAGTGTGTGGTTACTCGCGGAGTTTTGTTTAAACACTAAAATATAATTATGAAGTGATGGCGTGTAAACATCCAGTCCTGCTTAACTGAAACACTAGAAACACAGCCATCGCTGAAGCACACATATAACGCTTCAATACTGTCTATTATGTTAACACATAGAGTGCGTGGTTTTGGATCGTGATACACTTGTTAAACGCTTCTTGGCACAGTGAGTCAGTACAGAGGAAGAGGGCAGGGTCAAGAGCCGGAGCTAATAAGAGAGGTAAGGACCACCGGGATGGACCAGTAGGATAAGGGATCGATGGACCTGGTGCAGTGAGCTTGCCCGGTTGCACACATGATATGTGAGGACAGAGAGCTGTGGAGAGAGAGCCAATGGCCGGTGCCCGAATGATCTGACATAAGGACACACCTTAAAAGACACCTGCGTCATGGGGAAAACCATGACGAGTGGGATGGCAAGGGGATGTCTTGGCGCAACGGACTATCTGAGCCATATGACTGATTCAAGGATCAGTCACCTCAAGCCTAAAAGTAAACCAAAGTAAAGCGATCCAAGTAATAAAAGAAAAAAAAAAAAAAAAAGGATAGGAGGAAAAATCCAGATTTTCTGAACTCCGACGTGAACATGTGCTTTTGCCGGCAAGATTGCGACGGTCTGGACTTTGATGAGAGGCAGACAGACTTGTCAAGTTATGTTGCTTGTTTATAGTCCCGCTTGATCACAAAGCAGGACCACAATTAATGGGAGCCGATGCCCAGTCTATGATCCACATGGTCATACATCTTGTTTTATAATTCTCTCTCGACTCTCTCTCTCTCTCACACCCAGCACCCACACCATCAATATACCAAATATTTCAACAACACAAACAACAGACATGATGTCAAAGAGACAAATCATAATGTATGTGCATGCAGGTCCAAAAACAGTTTTTTTTTTTTGTCTGGCAAGACCATTTTCTTTCAGGCAGACAGCCTCCACAAACTTCATAGAACTGCTTTCATTTAGGCATCGGGTATGTCCTCACACGCCCAAGAACATACTTAAAAAGCAAAGCAAAAAAAAAAAGAGGGCAAAAGGATTTCAACCTTTCGGCTGATGATGTGACGTCTTTACTACGAGAAGCCAGTGCACTACTAAATCTATTCAAAAATAAAATTGTTAAAAAATGTCATAGAAAAAATGCTGGATTGGATATAACTAATCATATACCCAAACCTGTCAGGCAATAGGCTTATCTCACTGTTGACCTGGTACGACTCAGCAATACCTCATACTTGTCACAAACTTCAATTGCGTTCTCCACACCTGTCCGTCTCTATTTCAACTGGGGTGTCATAGCTCTCATTCACCAAACCTATCAGACAACAGCAGGATTATTTCTACCTGTTCACTGCTGCACCATACCTGGTGTCAATCCATACCATACCTGTCATAAAACTTTCAGGCTTTCTCACCGGTCTCATCACCCTGGGCGTTTAAAGCTATCATACCAAAATACCCTATCAGACAATAGGTCTGGTCGCGAATTTTTGGACCTATACTATTCATTACCATACCTATAAACAACGTTTTCTTGACCCACCGTTATCATCACCTGGGCATAATCACTATCAGACAAGAAACCACTGTCAGGGCAATGGGTTATCTCACTGCCTCGACCTACACTTTTTCGTTACTCGAAACACTATCAAAATTCTCAGACTCCACATCTGGCAGTCTATAACCATCACATACCAAACTCAGACAGTACAGGTACAGGAATGATCTGTCACGGTTTGTCCCAGACTATCATGCATACACCATCACACTTCATGCTCGCTCACCTGTCTCCTCATCTTACTCATATAACATATACATAATAGCTACCCATAAGACATCAGAGACACTTGATCTCGCCAACTGGCGGCTTTTTTCATGTCACAGATCGATTACAAACACTGTAAGACAATCTCACCTATGTCGTAGCTACACGATCATTTCACCAAATCATATAAACATCAGGAGTCTCACTCACATCTGCGCCTATGATGATTTAATACCAGAATACAGCTATCGGGACCACTGATCCTCTCTGAGTCTCTCACCTGCATTACCGTTTAGGGACGTTTGGGCGCTCACTATCTACATATTCTGGTGAGACCACTGGCGTCCATCTCTCACTCCCACACAGTCCTACTCTCTCTGCCATGAAAAGGTGGAGAGAAGTCACTCCATAGTGCATTCCATGTGCACCAATCGTCATGTACACTACACCGAAATATAGTATTCTTTACACAGGTTGGGACTGGCTCATGATGTGAGCCAATAAACACTTTACACGCAGACTCCATGACCAAACGCTCCCTTGTTTCCGAGAGAAGCATGTCCCACCCTGATGTGAATCTTTTGAATTCCGAAAAGAAATGAACACTTTCATCTTATCTAAGATTTTACCGAAGAAAGAAACGGTTTTAACAAAATTTTGAAATGGGTTTTCAGAAGCTGTGTTTTAAAGAGTTGTTGGAATACGTTTTTTTGTTTTTTTTTTTTTTTTTTTTTCAATGACTTGTCAGTTGTTATCTTCTAGAGAGTGACCTTCGTGCGGATGCTGACTGGGCTATAAGTGGACATTACCAACCTACCTCATCACCTGTCTCACCATTTGGCCTACTAGTCCTCTAACCATACACTAAACAGATATTCCAGCATCCTGCAAACCCTCCAGCCCTAAATGGGTAATAAATAAATGGAAAACACGTTGTCCATGAAATCTGTGTCAAAGTCCAGCAAGCCATGGCGCACGGCTGACTGATTGAACTGAAGACGTTCATCAATTGTTCAAGTCAATGTGTAGTGGAGTGGGGACAATGTGAGGGAATGCATCTTACGACACGTCACCTTCAGTCTAAACTCAAACTGCTGCGGTGTGCCAAACACAAATTAAAAAAGAAACATGTCTTCTCTGTTGCGTTTTTTTTCGTGTTTATTAAGGCTTAACCAATGAACGTTCAGAAAAAAAAAGATGAGGGGTAAGCCATTCTTTTTCAAATTCCTGATTCATGTAAGGACATTGTAAAGCGAGGTCCTAGTTATTATAGCACACGTTTTCAGTTGTGCTCAAGTGTTTTTAATGTGTGTGTATGTGTAAGATAAGCTGTGTGTGTGTGTGTGTGTATGATGTGTGTGTGGTGTGTGTGGTGTAGTTGACGAGTTTTTGTGTCCTGTCGGTGTTGTGTCACGGCTTAAACTTTAAAATGATCGATTTTCTATTTTAGGAAATTATATGTCAGCAGAACGCTCACAAGGCATAACAATAAATATGGACCAAGACCTTTCCAGCCCTTCATCCCACTGTTTGAAGATGTTACTGGATGGCCATGGGATGTACTTAAAATCTACTTGTTTTCTGAACAATATATTTTCAATTATAAAAAAAATTGACATTTAGTAAGTAACCGTGTGATCAGTAAACACCAATAATGCTTTAAACACATATACAATTTCATAAACCTAGTCAAACTACAGCTAGACCAGCCCAGATATTTTCTTGCCAGATACAGCAAAGTAAAGATTCCTGTTTGATGTAAATCAAGCATACACAGCTCTTGAAAGCAGAAGAATAAACTAAACAGCCTAACTTGTTTCACCAAAAACAACAGTTTAACAGGTACTAAATTTGAAGTCTGTGGTGGAAGGAAGATGCCCTTGCTTTGAACTCTCATTTCTCTCTTCGTCTTTGCCTATGCTGAGCCCGCCTCCACTCTCTACCTCTTCACTGAACAACGTGTTTATGTCTATACCAACACCTACCGCTTGAATGGAAAGAAAGTAGTAGCAACACTGAGCGACTCACTAAACCAAAAGACAGCTCAGTGCTGAGCTATGCTTCTCAACATCAATCATTCCGGCTGGGACATCCCCGGATCACAGGAAAAAAAATTCAAGGGTTTTTCAAGGGTTTCTAAAGGGGATATTTTATTTTAAAGGGGCAAATTTAGCCGTACAATTGAAAAAAAAAAGGGAATAATAACCTTACACATGTAATCCAGCCATGATGATAAGGTGATTACACTTCTGTAGTCTTTTCCATGCTCAATATCATATATATACAAAAAATGAAAAAATGAAGTCTTTATACAGAAATTGAGAAATCAGAAAAAAGAAAACTTTCAATCTGCTTTCCGGACCAGTATCTGACATGAATGTCCAGCTGCTTCTGTTTCAAGTCCTTGTTCAATGATTCATCAAAAAGCATGACATATTCATTATTCTCTACCGGCAGCTGCAGCCGAGGCCTCCCTCTCTAGCACATTTCAGGAGTGAGCTCAGCAAACTTTACTTTTAAAATACAGCCACTGTATGTGCTGTCGTGTGGAAGTGTGTGTGAATGGTTGGCGGGCATGGACTAGCCTAATGCTTGTTCTGGGCAGGATAGGGAGCAGGGTAACCCCTCTTGAAAAGGTGAATGTGGGTAGCCTTCCTGCAGCTCCACACTTTACTGGTTTTTTTTTTCCCCATTTCAAAATGAGTGAGTGACTGATGGCAGAGAATGAAGCAAAATTTAGAAAGAGAGGGGGGTTAGTTACCGCCAAGGACACTGACAAACAAAGCACAGGACAAGACACAAATGCAATTTGACCTCTTGGGTCTTCTTCAGGGAAAAAAAAAAAATCACATTTAACATTTAGGACAGTACAAACAAAGAACGAAGAGTGACTTATCTGTCCATGTGGTAGGAAGAATGGCCGCCAGACAGAAACGACAGAGGGGATTATGGGAGAGGAAAGGGGGGGGGGGGGGGGGGCGGGGGAGCGTGGGGGGGGGAAGTGAAATGATCGGGTTGTGTAGCTGGTTTAGTGGGGTGGTGTGATATATTTGTGATGGTTGTGGTTAAGGGATTGATAATAATGCTAAGGGGGGGCAGGGGGGGGGGGGGGGGGCATTTTTTATATTATATATAATTATATATATACAGAAGGGATAGTAATGATAATAATGATAGTGGTAGTAATTATAATAACTAGATGAATAAAATGAAAGTAACTGTAATCACAAAAAAATTAAGTGAATAAAATAGATAAATGATTTTTTTTTGTTTTGTTTGGTGGTGTGTGTGTGTGTGTGTGTGTGTGTGTGTAGGCTAGCTGGTAGGTAAGTTAGGGGGGAGGGGTGTGGTATGAATGCTGTCTTTTTGAACAAGAAAGTAGGGTTTTTTTTTCTTTTCTTTTAACAAATGTGCACTTAAATGAGTCACTTAAAGTCTATGGAGACGACGTGACGATTGATTTTAAAGATTCTGTCTGTGATTTCACTCTTTTTTTCAGTTCTGATAGAAAAAAAAGGAGCAATGCCAAAAGTTGCAAGATATCTACTTTTGGTTTTCCCACACCGATAGTTCGTCGCAATCGAGGAATATGGAAACATTGCTGCAAACAGTTTCGCGTTGTCTTCAGCAGATCGGAAACTGTTATGATTGTTGATGGCATGAATCGTCCACAACACTTCAGCTTTCAACACACCTGTCCCACTTGCTGTTATTGTGGACTGGCTGACGATTCTTACTGAGGAAATGGTCTGACCCGATTTTTGATGAATTGATGATTGCCGAACGAAGTCCGTAAGACTACCGACTGGCCTACTCGCTTTTTCCAATTCCACGTATTTTTTCCTCTTTTCCGTGATTTGCAACCGCCTATTCGCCCATGTCCGAACATCAACGGTCTTTTTGCACACTTTACAGAAAAACGCATGTTTGTTGTCTCTGCATTCAGTGATCCAGCTTCGATATTCTTCCTTCTGTAGTCACAACGGATCAAATGCGCAATTTCCCTTAGGCATGATGACAGACGCAACAGTATCGGACTTCGCCGAAGATGAGGGAGCATGACGCCCTTTGTCGGAAGTCGAACTGCGCATGCGCAAACAATAAACCGACTATTGAATTGCTTCCCTTTCCTCGAAAAGCAGACGACACGCAACACGATTCGAAAGGCGAAAAATCGATGTCCGAAGTCTCGTTTGCGTTTGTTCTCCGATTCGTCTTCAAATGTTACGGTCAGTTTTGGTCCGAAAACGACTTTTAAGGGGATTTTCAAGGGATATCTGCAATTTTCAAGGGTTTTCAAGGGCCTTTTTGCCCAGTTGAAATTCAAAGGGTTTTCAAGGGTCTTCAAGGGGCGTACGAACCCTGCAGGTGATCTGGTGTCACTGGCAGCATTCGTTTGGAGTTATGGGCCTGCATTTATTTCACTGTAGGATCAAGAGTTTGCCCTACATGTTTACTGTTCACCGCCTCATTTAAGATCTCTTTGTGGAAGAAGTAACATATACATCCTTCATGCATGCAGCATGAAAGAGATTATACTCTTCCATCTGCTGAGGTTTGACCTCTGTATCCACTCCACTTTCCTTCAGGTTTGTGTAGAACTTAGCATGTTGGATAAAACAATGTGGTGATCTCTAACCACTGTTATCGATGTTGCATTCTGCTCTCATGAAAGTGAACTTTAATAAATGATCTGCTCGTTTTTGTATACTCACCAACTCGAGCTTTTTTGTACAAGATTTTAATACCAAGAGTGCGCAGTCTCGCCATCGGTCCTAACAGGCCACGTCAAAATAAAGGAAAACCATACAATCTGAGCTGTGCAAGGGCCAGCCTGCCACAGACAAGACAGAGGATGGTCTAAGTTCAGAGGTAAGTGTGAGTGGCACATTCATATCATGCCACATTCAGCTGATCCCCACTTCTTAAGTGTAGCAGAAACGGAATCAAAACGGAAAAGTGTCTAGTGATACAAACCTGTCTAGAATACTAGCCACAACAAACTCTTTGTATTCTATACAAGGCACTCCTCTCAGGACTCTGTTCTGTGTTGTTTTTTTCTTCTCTTTAAAACATAAAAACTGGCTTGCTTATCTCCCTTTGTATATATGCTATCAGTCGGTGTATCTAACCTTCAAACAATTCTTCAATTCACCTTTGCTTATCCTCCTTTGTATCTAGCCTATTCAGTCAGTGTATCTAACCTTCAAATAATCCTTAAATCCTATCATCTTTTCCTAAAAAATATCTTTTGTTCCCATTTTGATTGTCATATCTCGTCAATCTACAGAAAGAACGATAATGGCAATAATCATAATGGTAATAACAGCATTTTTAAAGCGCCTAGCCAAGTTTTCTGGGCACTGTCAGTCTACACACTTGCGTACACTACGGGCTGCCTACCTGGGTAGTACCAACTGAAGAGCTGCCGGCACTTCATTCAGTCATTTTCCATGTCATTCAGTCAATATCATTCACTCTATTTCTTTACTTCCTACACTCTTTCAATTTTTCATGCAGGGCGCATGCCACGTGTAACCAACATCAAACTGGCCTCTCTTCTGAAAGTTGAAGATGGGATTTTACGCGTGTGCAAGATGTTATGCATGCATTCACACACGGAACCTCAGTTTATAGCCTCATTCAAAAGACTATTTGGGAAATGGAGTCAGAACCATGTTAACTCTATGGGAATAACCCCCCTGTACCAAAACAGCCAGGTGGAGATTCAAACCCGCAACCCCAGGATCACCAAGATCACGAGTCCAGCGCTCTACCAACTGAGCTATCCCAGTCCCCAGCTAATCCCTGGAACAGATAGGATTGGGTAATTTGAGACGACAGGTAAAAACATGCTTACGGCATCATGGTCGGTCATGTCAGCGTGTGTCCAGTTGGTCATGCTGTCCTCCAGCTGACTTCTTAACATCTCCACATCCGTTTCACTCATCTGTGGACACGCCCATGATTCTATACACACCGATGATTTCTGCTCATAATTAATCATCATTCACCACCAGTTCGTCTACTTTGCTTTAACTTTCAAAACATGCAACAGCAAACATGACAGAACTGCCCTCTTTTTGGTAGAATGCAAGAATTCTCAGAAAGTAATACTGTGGAACATATCAAAACAAAATAGTATAAAATCGATGTAGCCCCCCCCCCCCCCCCCCCCCTTACACACACATAAAAAAACCCCACACACACACACACAAGACAACAACAGAAACAGCAACAATAACAGAGCAGATAAATAGTCAAACAAAGAAATGTACACAACAGACAGAACATAAAAAACAAACATATACACCTTTAGTACGGACATGCAAGGAGGTTTTCTTTACACACACACACACATACACATAGACACAGCTCTCTCAATTATGTACATACATAAGCAAATTCTTGGAGGCATACTCACGTACAATCAGAGACTATCGAGACAATATCAAGACATCAATGAACACATTATATAAAGAAAATTTAGGACAGCAACCACTGAATTTAGCATACTTACCATTATGCAAATCATGGAAAACTCATCTTTGATACATAAACGAGGTAGCACCCCCTCGATCATTTAACACCACCACCAAAAAAATCTATAACCTGACATGACATGAAACTGGTCAGAGGCCTTCACTCAGTGTGACTGGTTCAGTGAAACAAAACGGTCCAGTTCCTTACAGTGGCCCCCAGATGGAGATGCTGGAGATGGGTGTGGATGGTGGACACAGGGGGGCGTTCCACGTCCATGGTCTCCACGACGGCGCCCTCTATCTCCGTCTTGTCCACCTCCATGGGCTCTCCATCCTTCTCCTCACCGCCCGTCTTCGTCTCTTTGGGCTGGTGTCGCTTGCCCCCATCTCTGGCCGTCTTCTCCTCGGCTTTCTGCTCATCCTGTCAGTAAGAACCAAGATGCCACTTTAAACACTCCTCACTCCTGAACCTAACTGAAATCAGATTAGCATGCATGCACTTGAAGGGCAGCATCCACACCTTGAGTAGAATACAGAAGAGAAATCAAAGATCCATGACAGTTTCCCCACACTCACTGTGGACGTCCCTGCAGACGAAAATCTGGATTCATTGACTGATGGCAGTCCACAACAGATGAAAAGACGTAGCCAGATGTCATCTTTGGACATGACGGTTAAACCAGGTGTACTTAGTTTTAGCTGAACACTGTGATGATGTTCCATGTTAAGCACACCAGTGGTGTCTGACCTGTCTGCTCTGTTCCATAACAAGTAAGTTATTGGCCCTCACTGAAAAAAGATAAAGTTTAATGGAAGACTAACAGCTGACATGTCTGCACGAGGTGGAAGAAAGGACTGACACCAGCACTTCTGCTGAGCTCAACATAGTTTTCAATATATATTATACACAGACTTGATTGTGTGTGTGTGTGTGCGTGTGAGTGGGGAGATGGGAGTAGTAAATGTCTGTACCTGATATATATCAACAGCATCAACAACTGGAGAAATGAACAAACACTAATTTACATTCATTCAACACTGGCGAAGCATTTTCAGTCTTGCTCAAATGGCCTTTTCTTCACTGAGGAAAAGGAGAAAATTGAATTAATGAGATCAGGGCGTAATGTTGTGAGCTCACTGAGGGTGATCACTCTGGCTGACTTAGTGAAATAGAGGTTAGCTCCCCTCCTCTCCTGAATTTTTTCCTTTTTTATCTTGATAGATGGTGTAGTTCCAAGCCAAATGCTGAAGGCACTTATTTCGACTGGCAAATATAAAGAAAATTCCTGTTTCTCTTTTTCCCTTTCTTTTGATTCTGAGAGTGCATCTGTCCCAAAATACACATTAACGAATTGATCCACAATATGTATTTTCATTTTCATGCAGCTTTTGACTATTCTTTTCCATTTGTTTTCAGCAGGAAAAACAGGGGCATCTGCATAGAAAAAAAATAGCTTGCACAAAGGTCAAAGAGAGAAGAATGTTTGGCCTTTGTTTCCATTGTACTGAACGTTGTTTGTCCTGCCTGAAGAAGACCCAATAGGTCAAAAGGCGCTGTGTCTGTTTGACTATCTGTTTGTTCCTTCGTTTGGCTGTTAAGTAGTTCCATTTATGCTTTATGTATTAAAGAAACCCAGAAGATTCTTTTAAGAAATCTGGCATGAATGACAAAGCATATGAAGATGAAACATACAGCATCTCTCTCTCTCTCACACACAACACACACACACAAAAACACACTCACACACACATTACATGCACATATTATCTGTCCTCACAAAACTACCCACCTCCTCTTCTTCATCTCTCATCTGTACATCTTCATCCGCTGCATCGTCATCATCACCGGCTTCCTCTTCAGGCTTCCCCACCACGGCCTGCTGCTTCTGCTGTTGGTCAGTGGCCACATCCAGTGTCTGGGCGTCAGAATGGGCCGTGTCGTCCCTGATGTGCTCGTACATCTCCGCCTCCTGGTCCTCTGGCCCCTTCCGGTCAGTCTGGTTTGGAAAAGACAAACTCAACCATTTTATTACGAAAACAGATTGAGAGCGAAGAAGAAAAAAATCCAACTATCTTATTAAGAAATAGATGAGAGTGAGGAAGAAAAAACCCAACCATTTTATTTCAGGAAAAGACGGAGAGTGAGGAGAAAAAATCCATCCATTTTGTAAGAAAATAGAGTGAGAGTGAGGAGAAAAAAATCCAACCATTTTTATAAAGAAATAGAGCAAGACTGAGGAAGAAAAAAATCCAACTATTTTATAAAGAAATAGAATAGAGTGAGAGTGAGATAGATAAAATCCAATATTTTTATTAAGAAGCAAGAGTGAGAGTGAGGAAGAAAAAATCTATTTTGATTAGAAATAGAGTGAGAGTGAGGAAGAAAAAATCTATTTTGATTACAAATAGAGTGAGTGAGGAGGAAAAAAATCCAACAATTTTATTAAGAAATAAAGTGAGAAAGAAAAAAATCTAGCTATTTTATTAAGAAATAGAGAGAGAGAGTGAGGAAGAAAAAATCCAACTGTTTTATTAAGAAATAGAGTGTGAGTGAGGAAGAAAAAATCCAACTACCTTATCAAGAAATACAGTGAGAAAGAAAACATCTAACTATTTTATTAAGAAATAGAGAAAGAGAGTGAGGAAGAAAAAATCCAACTATTTCATTAAGAAATAGAGTGAGAAAGAAAAAAATCCAACAATTCAAATAAAAAACCAACAAACACCCAAAGCATTTTACAGAAGTGCTTTCAGTTTTTGCAAACCTTCCTCAGCTAAGCATGGAAGTCGGTGTCAAAAACTAGTTGATGTAATGTGTGTTTTTTACGTCATTATTCCCTCCCACCCCCCTCATTACTGTATGATAAATAGTGATGCCACTATCTATTAAGAGACAGAGAGAGAGTGAGGAAGAAAAATCCAAAAACTATTTTATTAAGAAGCAGAGTGAGAGTGATGGAGAATAAAAAGCAGACAATCCTGACCACAACCATCTCCACCATTTGTCCTTTTTTGCCTTGGAATTTAAGACTCTCATAGATCTTTTTTTGAAATACGCATTAACACTGAATTCTTTATCTTTATATATTACAACTAAAGCTATATTTTGTCCTTGTTGAAAACTGAAAAAGAAGAAAAAAACAAAATGTAATACGTCAGAAACAAGTTGGAACTGTGCAAAGTCAACAAGCCATAAAAGCAGGCTGCGACACGATCAAAGTTCCTTTACTGTAGCAGTCACGTGTCGAGAGAAGGCCAATAATCCTTCTCAGTGACAGGACTGCGAACTCTTAACCCATAATCTCTCACATTTATGACAGACATCATCCATTTGGTGGTCACTCAAATCATAACCATTCTGGACAAAATTTTAGGCTACCTAACTGCCCAAAATTAAAAAAAGAAACAAAAGAAAGGTATTTATGGATAACAGCAAGAGAAAAATGTGTACTAACTTTATAGAACAATGGACAAGCAAGTGGGCCATACAACAGTAAAGAAACATTACTAAAGAAGAGTGAAGAAAGAAGGCTGACGAGAGAGAGAGGAGGTGGGGATGGGGTGGGGGAGAGGGCAGGGGAAGGTGTTCAAAGACAAGAACCAGAGAGACAAGGGAAATTACAGATTTTTTCCCCCAGGTGGAAATGATATTTATATTGAAAGTACCCCCTGGCCTTCTCTGTGGGGGCATGCAACGGCCACTTCATGTTGAACTCAAGGTGAAAATAATATCAACACATGCACTCACACACACACACACACCACACACACACACACACCACATAGTGCTAATGTGGTGGCATCCCATCTTTCAGTCATGTCACAAGTCCAATTTTAAACATTGCTTATATAATCCATTAACATCTTCATTTCATCAGGTGATCAAGACTGAGCTATTCTGTTTCAGTGCTTTAACACTTGCTTTTTAACTTTCAACTTTGCACATACACACAACAAGAAGTTGCAACTTCTTTACTCTTCTTCGAGCCCAACTATAAAACGAAATAATCTGATATCCACTCTCACACGTCCAGTATTGACTGAGTTTCTTTTAGAAATCAAGTTCATGTCATTTTACTAGAATGCACTCGCCTTTACTAAATTTCAGTGATTCTTTCAGCTCCTTTTTTCTTTTTTTTTGTTGGTGTGTGGGCTAGAGACTCTTTACATGTGCTAAAGGCAAATGCTGGAGGGGGGAGGGGAGGGGGGAGTGGGAGCGAGACATAAAAATGTACAACAATAAAAATGTACAAAACTTGTATGAAGGTCTGTTGATCTGAAGCAGTCAAATCACAGTAAACGTCTTCAGAAGACCATAATGAATTTTTCAGTCCAGCTGCACCAAGGGATCGCTCCCTCCTTAGACGTGCTCCTGTGCGTCTCCTGGTGACTGCAAACATACATACATGCCTCGGTCTGAGATCTGCAGGATTTCAGTGCATCAAAGATCAACATTTGGTACACCACACACATGACATCACTGTGCACATCTGTGATGAATGATCAAAAAAATCAGAAATTGCAATTCATATTTTTGTTCGCAATGCACGCTTCCATCTAGAAAATACAGATTCAGCGCGGCAGTTCGGGGCAAGAAAAAAAACCACAGATTAAGCTACTCCCCTTGTGAGTGGACTGCCCTCAGTCTCGTTAATTTCTATCTTTTCAAATGTTTCTTATCAATTCCCAAGCTCTATCCACCACACACTGCGTGCCTCTGCCTTAGCCTCGCCCGACGGGGTGCGTGGTCGAGGCCCCGCCTGGACCGTTGAAGTTCTGCACTTGCCCCGCCAGATCTTACATCCACATCATCAGTTTCTCTCGCCTTTCTCCACTGTGCGAAGCTCCCTCCCCAAGATGGGAGCCAGTTTTGGTGAGCTCCCTGAGGGTTCTGCTAATCGGTTGTCGCACGATCTCTCCGACCTCCCTTCACGCAACACAGCTTCTTCGTGTGTGCTGTGTCGACCTGTCTCCCCTCCGACACCTGTCTCTAGAGGTTCGAGGTGTCTCGCTACCGCCACTGAACTAGCAGTCAGTGGGGGGCACGAGGCTACAGCCTCTATATTCATAGAGATGAGT
>JADBJO010010586.1:94497-106441 GCA_016801955.1 Conus betulinus | reverse complement strand
AGTGCACTGAAAAACCCAGACATCATTGTACCATAGTATACATTAATGAGAAAGAAGCATTGTCCAATGATAGAAAAATCAAAAAACACCTGGAACTGGGCTTGAATGAAAGTGTGGAACGCGTGCGTAAGCAGGCGTTTGTGTGTAAGCATGATAGATTTTAGGTGTTGTAACAAAAAAGAAGAAAAAGAAAAGAGACCGCCAAAAAAAAAAAGAAAAAAAAAAAAAAAAAAGAAAAAAAGGTATCAAAAAAGAAGAAGAAAATTAAAATCAGAACAAAAAACAAAACAAAACAAAAAAAAAAAAAAAAAAAAAAAGGCGGGGGAAAGTGGTGGGAAAAAAAAAAAAAAAAAAAAAGAGTAGCTGCCCAGGGCTCGATCATCAGAGCTCAGAACATTGGCAGCTTGTGGCGTATTTACCCCACCACCAAGGAGGCATGGATGGCAGTCCTTGTCCATGGTATGCGGATGAGGGACACTACACTACAGGTATGCAGTACTAGCCCATATGTCCTCCACAGCGATACAGGTGAGGAAAAGCCCTCTACAAAACTATGGATTGACAACATCCCAATCTCGGTCGCAGACTCGGAATCGAGCATTCACTCGTCAAGCTCGGTTGCGAGCCGAGATCAGACATTAAGATGGAGAGAGCTCGCGACGCAGACAAAAACTGACTCGATTTGTAACGGGTCGCAGGTTTGTTTTCATAACTGTCCCCTCTACTCCTCTTGATAAATTTGTGAAAGTCAGCATTTTTACAGCTAAATTGTTCCACAGAGAACAAAAACAGCAGAAAAAAAAGTCATGTGTTTCACGCTGTCTGAAGCCAGATCACCATGTCTCACAGTGCTCAGGAGACATTGTATGTAGACAGTGTGGGCAAACGGGACACAAAAGAGGTGACGTCGAATGTAAACTAACAGACAGACAGACAGCGGACGGACAAATAACGGATGGATGGACTGGTGAACATTCTATGGACAGACAGACAAACGGTAAAAAGAATGGTGTCAAAAAGACTGGTGTCAAAGAAAATCTTAGCACTAGTGAAACAGTGCAGTCCACAGGCAAGTCTGTCGACGGGAATGACCGGGGTCGTCCTCTGTCCCGTCAGACCACCCTCTGTCCTCCCTGGACCGCTCTCCCCGCAACAGGTCAGCTACCCCCAGCAAGCGGCACCTGTCCAGACACCGACACAGCCCGGGAGAGGAGCAGAAAAGTATCGGCGCTGTGACCGTGGGGTCGGATGACTCGATGACAGCAGCTTTTGTTGACTCTGAGTCAGAATCCACACCGGTTGATCGGGGGAAATAGATCAGGTTTACTATTCATGACTACCAATGGACAATGGCCTGGAAATGTATTATGGACTATGAGTTTGAACAGTGTTTATCTGATTGAAATTGCCGATAGATTAATAGAACTTTTCTATCCATGGATAAAATTAGTATTGTTTCACTAAACGTTAGGGGTTTAAAAAAACAGGTTTAAAAGGAAATCATTGTTTGCATATTTCAAAGAAAAACGTTTTGATGTTATTTGCTTACAAGAATGTCACATAACAGACAGGGATGTAAATGAATGGGAAAAAGCAGTGGGGGTGGAACTATTTTTTACAATGAGGGAACGAACAAAAGCAGAGGAGAAGTTATTTTGATTTCAAAACGCCTTAGGGAAATGTTAACTTAGAGCTTGCACAAGACAGAATCTTAGTAATTTCAGTGGTAAATGAATGCTATAATATAATGGTTGCCAATATTTATGCACCCAACAACACAAAGGAAAAAAAATCATGTATCATCGAAAATTGATTGAAGTTTTCAATGCTATGGAGTACGAAGATTAATTATTCTTGGTGATTTTAACTGCACTCTGAACAGTGATCTCGACATAATTGCGGGTCAACCCCACGACAGATCGGAAACTGCCAGTTTTCAGCATGTTATTAATACATTAGATTTACAGATGCCTGGAGACTTTATCATCCAAAAGAAAAAGATGCCTCATGGATTCGTCTTAACCCATTTATTGCGCACAGATTAGATTATTGTTTTGTTTCTGAAAACATTTTGCGTTTTTGTGCTTTGTGTGAACATTTTTTTGTTCCGAAGTCTGACCATAAGGCCGTTGTCCTTGAAATGAATGAGAATGACTTCATCTGGGGACCAGGGTATTGGAGATTTAATTATAGTTATCTTAAAAATGTTCTGTTTGTACAAAAAATGAATGATATGTTAGATACATTTCTTTTAGACAATGAAGGTCTGAATCATTTAGAAAAATGGGAAATGTGTAAGGTTGAAATAAGAAAATTTTGTATAGATTTCAGGAAAAATGTGGCTTGTGAGAAAAGAAATGAATCTCTGATATTGCAATTAAAGTTACAAAGTCTAGAAAAAGAGCTCGCTAGCGATCCCCAAAAACGAAAATATCAGTAAATGCTTTATGACAGTAAAACAAAACCTAGAGATTCTGCAGGCTTACAAAGCTAGAGGCGCTCAAGTAAGATGCAGACTTAAATGGATAGAAGAAGGAGAAAAGAATACAAAATATTTTTGTAGTTTTTAGAAAAGGCATGAAGCAGAAATAAGATTATTACAAGACTGTGTAAAGAGACAGGTAACATTATTACTGACCAAAGAGAAATAATGCAAGAACAAATTGCATTTTATAAACAGTTACATGCCCAGAATACTAAAGCGTCAAATGTAGAAGAAGCTACCGACATTTTTTATTGAAAATGCAGAAATGCAGAAATAAGACAGAGGAAAATGACGCAGTAACATGTGGAGGCACAGTGACATTAGAAAAGACGACATCTGCTCTCAAGAAGATGAAAAATGGCTCTGCTCCAGGAAGCGATGGCTTAACAACCGAGTTTTACAAGTTGTTTTGGTCAAAATTAGGCAATGTTGTCACTAACTCTTTTATTGAATCCTTTAACAGTGGACGTCTCTCATTTACACAAACGGCAAGGCATTATAACTCTTTTTCACAAAGGTAAAGACTTGGAGATAAACTTAACAACTGGAGACCCATCACTCTTACAAATTCCGATTATAAAATTTTGGCAAAAGTACTCTCAGAAAGACTAGGTAAAGTCATCCATAACTTAGTTAACGAAGATCAAGTTGGATATATAAAGGGAAGAAATATAGCAACAGTGTTAAGAACCATCGATGATGTCATCAACTATTTAAATAAAACCGGAAAGGCAGGGTATTTATTAGCTATAGATTATGAAAAAGCCTTTGACTCCATATAAAAGAAAATATCTTTTACATGTATTCAAGGTTTTGAGATTTGGGACCGATTTTCAAAAATGGGTACACATTTTAACAAGTGGTAACCAAAGCTGCATCAACCATGGAGGCTGGTTGTCTGAGTCATTTAATGTAACTTTGGAATAAGGCAAGGCTGTAGCGTTTGTTTTAGCTGTAGAGCGCTTGGCTGCAAGGTTAGAAAAAGTGAAGTAATGGGTATTCAAGTGCCAACAAGGCACGATGCAAATGAGCAGTATATTAAGATAAAACAACTCGCTGATGATACCACCCTATTCTTAGATAGCAAAAATTATATGCTTGAATCTTTGAATATTCTGAAAGCATTCGAAAAGTTCTCTGGTCTTAAGTTAAATATGAATAAAACCAAAGCTATCAGAATGGGGGGACAATAAATGAAAACAATCTGCCTTTCACTTTAGTTGAAAGAATAAAAATACTTGGAATTTATTTTGAAAAAAAGATAAAATGGCCAAAAAACATTGAAGAAAAACTGGAAAGGCAAAGTTGAAACCATAGACAAATTAATAAAGACCTGGAGCAAACGAGACATCAGCATTCATGGCAAAATTACAGTTATTAAATCTTTTTTAGTTAGTCAACTAGTCTTTGTAATGCAGTCAATTGGTTTTCCATATGAAGTCCTGTGGAAGATAAATACGATGTTATATAAATTGTTTGGCAAAAGGAACATAGTAATCGGAAAGCATTCGAAAAAGTGAAAAGGAAGTAATGGAAGCAGACTATAACTCTGGAGGTTTAAAAATGGTTAACGTTATGGAACTGCAAAACTGTATGTATTTGCAATGGGCAGGGAAATTTTTTGCGACAGACGAAAATTGGAGTAAGATTCCGAAGTGGCACTTAAACAAAATAATTAGTAATGATAGCATATTTAAGCTTAACTGTAATGCAACGCAGTTGCAGCAAATTGAACGAATAGACAATGAATTCTGGATAAATGTAGTTACCATTTATTTGAATAATAAGAGGAAAACCAAGATAGAAGAAATAACACCGAGTAACTTTTTTAGATCAAATGTTATTTTATCATGACTTGATAAAATACAAAGGCAATATATTATATTTTCAAGCATGGAAAGAAAATGGAATACAGTTTGTCAGAGACATAGTGCACGTTACTGAAAATAGACTGCTTAATCTCAATGAAGTGGAGACAGTTTTAGGTGATCGTAATGCAAATACAATTTTTTAATACAATGCACTGCGAAACGCTCTCCCGTCAACATGGCTAGAGTGGATTTATGAAAACAATATTACTCTTGACAATGTTTTCTCTGCTGACTGCGAAGCCCATCTATTTAACACGAAACCAAAAGAGATAAAAAAAAAAAGTTGCTGGAGCAAAGGAATTTGAGTAACGTTACTGCAAACAGCAAGGACTTTTGGCGTAGAAAACTCGACTTTGAAGTAGACGAACACATATGGCTAACACCAAGAACATCTACAAAAGAGGTTAGGCTGTATGAACTACAATGGAAGATAAACCACAACATTTACCAGACTAATATTCTTTTGCAAAAAATGAAGGTAACAGAAACTTACAAGTGTGATAACTGTACAGATGAAATTGATTTTATTGAACATTTCTTTTTCTACTGTCCTCCAGTGAACAAATTTTGGAAAAATATAGAAATATTTATTTCATCGAGAATCGATACATCTCTGAAACTGTCATTAACAGACGTTCTCTTTGGAGTCCACAGAGACGATATAGGTAAACAGGTAACAAAATCGAGTAACCATATTATATTAGTGGGGAAAATGTCCATTAGCATTGCACGTAAAAGTAAAAAAATGAAGGCATTACAAATGATTTTCGATCAACACATAGAACTGAGAAAGTGTTACATCGATTTATAAATTGCGTAAGTAAAAAGTGACAGATTTCAGAAACCTGCGTTTGTACAACATCAGAACCTAGAGATGTATTCTCCCAAAAGAAGAAGAATAAAAAGAACCACTAGGTAACCATTAGCATGCGCTCAGGCACTGGTTTAGTGTTTATCTGTTTGTTTTGCCTATTAGTCCTGTTTACATGTATAAACTTGGCTCTTAATAACACAGGTCTTTGCTCATATTTAGTCATTCCTAGAGCTGTATGGCTGACCACCATTGTATACATGTATACACAACACACTCGTGCATGCACGCAAGCACACACATGCTCTAGCACGCCCAAGCACACACACACACACACACACACACACACACACACACACACACACACACACACAAGTACGCGCACTTTCGCACACTCACACGCACACATGCACGTGCACGTGCACACACGCACACATAAGCACACACACACACACACACACATACACACACACACACACACACACACACACACACACACGTACGCGTGCTTTCGCACACTCACACGCACACGCACGTGCACGTGCACACACGCACACATAAGCACACACACACACACACACACACACACACACACACACATACACACACACACACACACACACACACACACACACACACACACATACACGCACACACACACTTGCGCGCGCACACACACACACACACACACACACACACACACACACACACACACACACACACACACACACACACACACCCTCAATAAAGATAATTTTGACTTGACTTCACACACACACACACACACACACACACACACACACACACACACACACACACACACACACACACTATTATCTCACTTCTTGGCTTTCCTCATGTCTCCTTTGTAGACCCCCTTTTTCGCTAGCGATAAGGGTAGCATATATTAATAGCCAATTTCCGAGATCTTAGGTGACCCATGACTTTGTCTCCTGTGCAGGTTTGTCATCTCTCCTAGGGTCGTCCTTGCAGCCCTTTTCGTCTGTATTCTTCAAGGATGATTACGGGAGTGTTTATGGGTTCGGGAGTCACAGCGACGGGTGCTGAAACTGGATTTTTTTTCTTATAATCCCAGCCACATTCCTCATCCGCCAGACTTCTGAACGTTTGGTTTTGCATTTCTGAAGCGTTTATTAGCATTTCTTCGTCTTTTTGTCTGTCTGTCTGTCTGTCTGTCTGTCTGTCTGTCTCTCTCTCTCTCTCTCTCTCTCTCTCTCTCTCTCTCTCTCTCTCTCTCTCTCTCTCTGGTAAAACTGAAAGAAAGGAAACTAATGCAGGTTTTTTTTTTTGTTTCTTGTTGTTTTTTTTTTTTGTTTCAGGCATGTTGTTCTATTTACATAAGCAGCACATTATCAGCGTGAAAGTGCCAATACACCACACATTAGAACATTAACAAACCCAGACACTTTGTATCAAACGCCAATACACTTAAATCAGCAAAAATATGTCCATTTGAGAGAACATACAGACATTGCATGGTGTGTAAGAGACTGGTTGGAGAAGAGAGGAGGGGGAAAAAAATTAGTAGTGGAAATTGGTTTTGATTTTTTTTTTTTCACCTTTTTTTTTTTTTTTTTTTGCAGATGAAGAGGACAATGTGAAGCACCAAAAAAAATGAAGAAAAAAAAAGGACCGCCTTAGGTGCTCCATTGATCCGATAACTGATGCCACAAAAAAAAAAGGCTCAATCTGTGGTGGATTCTGAGGAATCTAAATTCCACCTCCATTCTCTGAAAGACCCTTATATGAAAGTAATCTGAGATCATCACGGTCGTTCTTGGAAACGTGCGTTTGGGTCAGTTGAATCACAAGGTTTTTGTCACCACAAATACATGTTACTCTGTGTCAGTGTTTCTATAGCTCTGTATTATCCCCAGTTCAATGTTCCCACAGCTCTACATTATCCCCAGTTCAGTGTTCCCACAGCTCTATATTATCCCATGTCAGTGTTTCCACAGCTCTGCATTATCCTCAGATCTATGTTTCTACAGCTCTACATTCCCCCCAGGTCAATGTTTCCACAGCTCTACATTATCCCCAGGTCAATGTTCCCAAAGCTCTACATTGTCCCTAGTTCAATGTTCCCATAGCTCTACATTATCCCAAGCTCAATGTTCCCACAGTTCTATATTATCCCCAGGTAAAATGTGTCTACAGCTCTATATTATCCCCAGGTGAATGTTCCCACAGATCTACATTATCCCCAGATCAATGTTTTTACAACTCTATATCATCCCCAGGTCAATGTTTCTACAGCTCTACATTCCCCTCAGGTCAATGTTTCTACAGCTCTACATTCCCCTCAAGTCAATGTTTCTACAGCTCTACATTATCCCCAGGTCAATGTTTTCTACAGCTCTCCATTATCCCCATGTCAAATTTCCCACAGCTCTACATTATCTCCAGGTCAATGTTCGCACAGCTTTACATTATCCCAGGTCAATGTCTCTACAGCTCCATATTCCCCCCCCCCCCCCCCCCCCCCCCCCCCCCCCCCCCCCCCCCCCCCCCCCCCCCCCCCCCCCACCCCCCCCCCCCCCCCCCAATGTTTCTACAGCTCTACATTCCCCTCTGGTCAATGTTTCTACAGCTCTACATCCCCCCCCCCCCTCCCACCCGATCAATGTTTCTACAGTTCTACATTCCCCAAGGTCAGTGTTTCTACAGCTTTACATCCCCCTAGGTCAATGTTTCTACAGCTCTACATTCCCCAAAGTCAGTGTTTTCTACAGTTCTATATTCCCACTAGGTCAATGTTTCTACAGCTCTACATTCCCCAAGGTCAGTTTTTCTACAGTTCTACATTCCCAAGGTCAATCTTTCTACAGTTCTACGTTCCCCAAGGTCAATGTTTCTACAGCTCTGTATTCCCCCAAGGTCAATGTTTCTACAGCTCTACATTATCCCCAGGTCAATGTTTCTACAGCTCTACATTCCCCCAGGTCAATGTTTCTACAGCTGTACATTCCTTCCGGTCAATGTCTCTACAGCTCTACATCATCCCCGGTCAATGTTCTACAGTTCTACATTCCCCCCAAGTCAGTGTTCCTATAGCTCTACATTCCCCCTAGGTCAATGTTTCTGCATCTCTCCACTGTCCCCATGTCAAATTTCCAACAGCTCTACATTATCCCGAGGTCAATGTTCCCACAGCTTTACATTATCCCAGGTCAATGTTTCCACAGCTCTACATTCCCCTCCGGACAATGTTTCTACAGCTTTACATTCCCCTCCAAACAATGGTTCTACAGCTCTCCCTCCCCCTCCCCCCCCCCCCCCCCCCCCCCCCCCCCCCCCCCCCCCCCCCCCCCCCCCCCCCCCCCCCCCCCCCCCCCCCCTCCTGCCCGGTCAATGTTTCTACAGCTCTACATTCCCCCAGGTCAATGTTTCTACAGCTCTACATTCCCCCAGGTCAATGTTTCTACAGCTCTACATCCCCCCAGGTCAATGTATCTACTGCTGTACATTCCCCCAGGTCAATGTTTCTACAGCTCTACATTCCCCCCCCACCCCTCCCCCGGGTCAGTGTTTCTATAGCTCTATATTCCCCCAGGTAAATGTTTATACAGCTCTAGATTCCCCCAGGTCAATGTTTCTACAGCTCTACATTTCCCCAGGTCAATGTTTCTACAGCTCTACATCCCCCCCCCCCCCCCCCCGCACCCAGGTCAATGTTTCTACAGCTCTACATTCCCCCAGGTCAATGTTTCTACAGCTCTACATTCTCGCAGGTCAATGTTTCTACAGCTCTACATTCCCCCTAAGTCAATGTTTCTACAGCTCTACATTCCCCCAGGTCAATGTTTCTACAGCTCTACATTCCCCCAGGTCAGTGTTTTACAGCTCTACATTCCCTTCCCCCCCCCCCCCCCCCCCCCCCCCGGTCAATGTTTCTACAGCTCTACATTCCCCCAAGTCAATGTTTCTACAGCTCTACATTCCCCCAGGTCAATGTTTCTACAGCTCTACATTCATTCCCCCAGGTCAATGTTTCTACAGCTCTACATTTCCCCCCGGTCAATGTTTCTACAGTTCTACATTCCCACCCAGGTCAATGTTTCTACAGCTGTACATTCCCCCCCAGGTCAATGTTTCTACAGCTCTACATTCCCCCAGGTCAATGTTTCTACAGCTCTACATTCCCCCCAGGTCAATGTTTCTACAGCTCTACATTCCCCCAGGTCAATGTTTCTACAGCTCTACGTTCCCCAGGTCAATGTTTCTACAGCTCTACATTCCCCCAAGTCAATGTTTCTACAGCTCTACATTCCCCAAGCTCAGTTTCTACAGTTCTACATTCCCCCCAGGTCAATGTTTCTATAGCTCTATATTTACCCAGGTCAATGTTTCTACAGCTCTACATTTCCCCAGGTCAATGTTCCCCCCCCTCGCCCAGGTCAATGTTTCTACAGCTCTACATTCCCCCAGATCAATGTTTCTACAGCTGTACATTCCCCCCAGGTCAATGTTTCTACAGCTCTACATTCCCCCAGGGCAATGTTTCTACAGCTCTATCCCCCCCCACCCCCCCCCCCCCCCCCCGCCCCCCAGGTAAATGTTTCTACAGCTCTACCCCCCCCCCCCCCAGGTCAATGTTTCTACAGCTCTACATTCCCCTAGGTCAATGTTTTTGCAGCTCTATATTCCCCCAGGTCAATGTTTCTACAGCTGTACATTCCCCCAGGTCAATGTTTCTACAGCTCTACATTCCCCCCCCCCCCCCCCCCCCCCCCCCCCCCCGACCAGGTCAATGTTTCTACACAGCTCTACATCCCCCCCCCAGGTCAATGTTTCTACAGCTCTACATTCCCCCAGGTCAATGTTTCTACAGCTCTACATTTCCCCAGGTCAATGTTTCTACAGCTCTACATCCCCCCCCCACCCCCCAGGTCAATGTTTCTACAGCTCTACATTCCCCCAGGTCAATGTTTCTACAGCTCTACATTCCCCCAGATCAATGTTTCTACACAGCTCTACATTCCCCCAGGTTATTGTTTCTACAGCTCTACATACCCCCAGATCAATGTTTCTACAGCTTCACATTCCCCCCCCCCCCAGGTCAATGTTTCTACAGCCCTACATCCCACCCCCAGGTCAATGTTTCTACAGCTCTACATTCCCCCCGATCAATGTTTCTACAGCTGTACATTCCCCCGATCAATGTTTCTACAGCTCTACATTCCCCCTGGTCAATGTTTCTACAGCTGTACATTCCCCCCGATCAATGTTTCTACAGCTCTACATTCCCCCAGGTCAATGTTTCTACAGCTGTACATTCCCCCCGATCAATGTTTCTACAGCTCTACATTCCCCCAGGTCAATGTTTCTACAGCTCTACATTCCCCCCAGGTCAATGTTTCTACAGCTCTACATTATCCCCCCGGTCAATGTTTCTACAGCTCTACATTCCCTAGGTCAATGCTCTTCCCTATTAATGACCCACAGAATCTATGTTCTCGAGGTCTGAACCTACACCTTCACCCAGTGCAGCCCATGTTTCCCTAGATGTATATCATTCTGAGATCTGTAATGATCTGAATATGTCTAGGTCAATGTTCTCCGATGTGCATACCCTCCCCCCTCCCCCCCCCCCTTTCTCCATTTCTAGCTGAAGATCCTGTAATTCCAAACAAATGCCGAACCAAAGTGAAAGAACATTTGAACCAGAACCAGACTCCGTGATTTACCTATTTTAAAGATCAAATTATCCCACTGTGTCACGGAGAGACAGAATGACGCCAAAGGTTACGTGATCCAGAATGAGTTGAACTCATTCAAATGATGTCAGAGACTTCAGGGGGTGACCAGAATGAGACGAGACCTTGGCGAAGTCAAATTACGCAGAAAGGGACATTGCCACACTTACAGACTTTCAAGATCATGTATGTAACCCATAGTGGTTCAGCTTTCATGAGGTCCGCGTTCTAGGTAAAGTGACCCGGGATGGTTTATGCTAACAGTTTGAAATTCCCTGCGTCGATCATGGCGATCCCGGTCAAAGTAAGGGGCAAGAGACCCAGAAAGAGATGTTGCGAACCAGACCAGCATTTAGACATCAGGTGACTTATAAGTCATCTGATCCAGTAGACAAAGATAAGGTGTAGCATAAAAGATCCTAGTGACCAAGGATAGTGTTAGACGTTAAGTGACCCGGAACGAGTCACATTGACCCAGACTTATCTTCCCGGTAAAATGACCTGTTATGCAAACAGTAAGGGTCAGTCTGACTTCTTCCTGCTCACTTAATCTTCAATTGTACTTCTGGTTAACCATAACGCGTTATTTTTAAGCATATAAGATTTTGATATTATTTGGTCACCCGAACTTGACCGTGATTAGATGACATCGTGTGTGAGTGTGTGTGTGTGTGTGTGTGTGTGTGTGTGTGTGTGTGTGTGTGTGTGTGTGTGTGTGTGTGTGAGAGAGAGAGAGAGAGAGAGAGAGAGACTGCGTACTAAACATTAACGCACCAACGCCTTGATTAAGGAGTCGAGTATCTATAGACACGCACGACTGGATTGTTTTGGTAATTTTTCTTGTGTCGGAAAGTTGATGTTCTCTCATTTTTCTTTCATATGGCCATCAAGGTACAAGCCAGGTTGTTCCAAGCAGACAGACATTAAATGCTGGATCAAATTTATGGTAGGCCTTAAAATGCTTACATGGATTACGTAATATTTTAGTGCAAAATCTTAATTGAGGCATGTGGCCTATACATGAATCTTGAAATTTTTTAATTTCATTTGAAACTGGCAT
>JADBJO010010586.1:89497-91997 GCA_016801955.1 Conus betulinus | reverse complement strand
ATAGCGGCAGTGGCCCATCATTGATGACATACAGTGACAGTGACCCATCATTGATTACTAATAGTAACAGAGGCCCATCGTTAATGATTGATAGTGACAGTGACCCATCATTCATGACTTATAGTGACAGTGACCTATCACTGATGACTGATAGTGACAGTGACCCATCATTGATGACTGATAGTGACAGTAACCCATCACTGATATCTGATAGTGACAGTGACCCATCATTGATGACTGATAGCGACAGCGACCCATCATTGATGACTGAGAGTGACAGTGACCCATCATTGATGACTGAGAGTGACAGTAACCCATCACTGATGACTGATAGGACTAGTGACAGTGGCCCACCTTTGACGACTGATAGTGACAGTGACCCATCATTGATGACTGATAATGACTGTGGCCCATCATTGAGGACTTGTAATGACATTGACCCATCATTGATGGCTGATAGTGACAGTGGTCCATTATTGAAGACTGATAGTAACAGTGACTCATCATTGATGACATACAGTGACAGTGTCCCATCATTGATGACTAAGAGTGACAGTGACCCATCATTGGTGACTTACAGTGACAGTGACCCATCATTCATGACTGAGAGTGACAGTGACCTATCATTGATTAATGACTGAGAGTTATAGTGACCCATCAATGATGATAGTGACAGTGGCCCATCATTGATGACTTATAGTGACAGTGACCAATCTTTGATATCTGATAGTGACAGTGGCCCATCATTGATGACTGATGCTGTCAGTGGCCCATCATTGATGACTGATAGTAACAGTGGCCCATCATAATGACTGAGAGTGATAGTGACCCATCAATGATGACTGAGAGTGACAGTGGCCCATCATTGATGACTGATAGTGACAGTGGCCCATTATTGATGACTGAGAGTGACAGTGACCCATCATTGATGATTGATAGTGACAGTAACCTATCACTGATGACTGATAGTGACAGTGGCCCATCATTAATGACTGACAGTGACAGTGGCCCATAATTGATGACTGATAGTGACAGTGGCCCATAATGTTTGACTGATAGTGACAGTGGCCCATCATTGATGACTGATAATGACAGTGACCTATCATTGATG
Organism: Conus betulinus; assembly: GCA_016801955.1. Classification (NCBI taxonomy): domain Eukaryota; kingdom Metazoa; phylum Mollusca; class Gastropoda; order Neogastropoda; family Conidae; genus Conus; species Conus betulinus. The sequence goes on along the minus strand of JADBJO010010586.1, from coordinate 90,886 downwards.
ACATACAGTGACAGTGACCAATCATTGATGACTGATAGTGACAGTGACCCATCATTCATGACTGAGAGTGACAGTGACCCATCATTCATGATGGAGAGTGACAGTGGCCTATCATTGATGACATATGCTGACAGTGACCCATCATTGATGACTGATGCCGACAGTGGCCTATAATTGAGACAGATAGTGACAGTAACCCATCACTGATGACAGATAGTGACAGTGGCCCATCATTGATGACTGATGATGACAGTGGCGCATTATTGGTGACTGATGGTAACAGTGGTCCATCATTTATGATTGATAGTGACAGTGGCCCATCATTGATGACTGATGTTGACAGCAGCCCATCATTGATGATTGATAGTGACATTTGCCTTTTGCTGATGACTGATAGTGACAGTTGCCTTTCATGGACGACTTGGTGACAGTTGCCCTTCAAACAATGACTTGTGGTGACAGTTGCCCTTCATGGAGGACACACAGATAGTCTGGCCGCCCATTGATGCTGCACACTGACTTTGGCCATCATTGATGGCAAGCAATGGCAGTGACCCATCATTAAACACAGTCACTTTGGCCATCATTGATGGCAGACAATGGCAGTGGCCCATCATTAAACACAGTCACTTTGGCCATCATTGATGGAAAACAATGGCAGTGGCCCATCATTAAACACAGTCACTTTGGCCATCATTATGGCAAGCAATGGCAGTGACCCATCATTAAACACAGTCACTTTGGCCATCATTGATGGAAAACAATGGCAGTGGGCCATTATTAAACACAGTCACTTTGGCCATCATTGATGGAAAACAATGGCAGTGGGCCATCATTAAACACAGTCACTTTGGCCATCATTGATGGCAAACAATGACAGTGGCCCATCATTAAACACACAGTCACTTTGGCCATCATTGATGGAAAACAATGGCAGTGGCCCATCATTAAACACAGTCACTTTGGCCATCATTGATGGAAAACAATGGCAGTGGGCCATCATTAAACACAGTCACTTTGGCCATCATTGATGGAAAACAATGGCAGTGGCCCATCATTAACACAGTCACTTTGGCCATCATTGATGGCAAACAATGGCAGTGGCCCATCATTAAACACACAGTCACTTTGGCCATCATTGATGGCAAACAATGGCAGTGGCCCATCATTAAACACACAGTGACTCTGGCCATCATTGATGGCAAACAATGGCAGTGGTCCATCATTAAACACACAATGACTTTAGCCATCATTCATGGCAGACAATGGCAGCGGTCCATCATTAAAAAAAAAAAGAAACACACAATGACTTTGAACATAACTGATGGCAAACAATGGCAGTGGTCCATCATTAAACACACAGTGACTTTGGCCATCATTCATGGCAAA
>JADBJO010010586.1:71997-81997 GCA_016801955.1 Conus betulinus | reverse complement strand
TGACTGTACCTTCCTGTCATTGATGACATACAGTGACTGTGCCTTCCTGTTATTGATGACACACAGTGACTGTACCTTCCTGTTATTAATGACACATAGTGACTGTACCATCCTGTCATTGATGACACACAGTGACTGTACCTTCCTGTCATTGATGACACACAGTGACTGTACCTTCCTGTCATTGATGACACAGTGGCTGTACCTTCCTGTCATTGATGACACACAGTGACTGTACCCTCCTGTCATTGATGACACATAGTGACTATACCTTCCTGTCATTGATGACATACAGTGATTGTGCCTGCCTTCCTGTTATTGATGACACACAGTGACTGTACCTTCCTGTTATTAATGACACATAGGGACTGTACCATCCTGTCATTGATGACACACAGTGACTGTACCTTCCTGTCATTGATGACACAGAGTGACTGTACCTTCCTGCCATTGATGACACACAGTGGCTGTACCTTCCTGTCATTGATGACACACAGTGACTATACCTTCCTGTCATTGATGGCACACAGTGACGGTGGTCCTTCATATATGACACACAGTGACTGTACCTTCCTGTCATTGATGACACACAGTGACTGTACCTTCCTGTCATTGATGACACACGGTGACTGTACCTTCCTGTCATTGATGACACACAGTGACTGTACCATCCTGTCATTGATGACACACAATGACTGTGCGTTCCTGTCATTGATGACACACAGTGACTGTGGCCTGTCATCGATGACACACAGTGACTGTGGCAGCCGTCATTGATGACACACAGTGACTATGGCAGCCGTCATTGATGACACACAATAACTCTGGCAGCCGTCATTGATGACACACAATAACTGTCGAGCCGTCATTGATGACACACAGTAACTCTGGCAGCCGTCATTGATGACACACAGTGACTGTGGCAGCCGTCATTGATGACACACAGTGACTGTGGCAGCCGTCATTGATGACACACAGTGACTGTGGCACACGTCATTGATGACACACAGTGACTGTGGCACACGTCATTGATGACACACAGTGACTGCAGCATCTGTCATTGATGACACACAGTGACTGCAGCATCTGTCATTGATGATACACAGTAACTCTGGCAGCTGTCATTGATGACACACGGTGACTCTGGCAGCCGTTTGTTTGTTTCAGTGAGATGAGAATATCGGCTCTGCTTTGTTTATTTGTTGGTTTTTATTCAGGATAGCCGGTGACAGTTGACTGTTAGGATTTCTGCTTTGTTTCATTGTTTTAATAGTAGCCAGAGACAGCTAAGTGGCAGAATACCGGTTTATCTTTCTTCTGTTTGCTTGCAGTATAGTTGCACAATGTCTGCTTTGTTTTTGTTTGTTTGTTTGTTTTGTAACAGCCGATGATCACACAGTGGCAGGATATATGCCTTGTTGGTTTGTTTTCATGGAGACAGCCGGGAACGCTTGACTGACAGAATTTCTGTTTTGTTTCATTGTTTGATAGTAGCCAGTGACTTCAAAGTGACAGAAAGTCTACCATGTAGTTTGCTTCATTTGCTCATGTGTTTATTTTCACACAGCCGATTGCCATTCAGTGATAGAATGTGTGGTTTGCTTGTTTTGTTTCTTTCAATTAATGACAGCTGATGCCATTCAGCGAGAGCATGTCTCCCTGTTTATTATTTTTTGTTGTTGTTGTTGTTTGTTTCATAATGACAGTTTATGCAGTTTAGCGAGGGTATGTCTCCCTTATTCATTTGTTTTGTTTCACAATGACAGCCGATGACCATCCAGCGAGCATATGTGTCCTTGTTAAGTCTCCTTTGTTAATTTGTTTTAATTGTTTTCATAATGACAGGTGATGACCATTCAGTGAGAGGGTTTTTCCCGTGCTCTTTTTTTTTAATTTCATAATGACAGCCGATGAGTACTCAGCAAGAATAATCTCTCTTGTCGATTTGTTTTGTTTTCTTAATGGTAGCCAAAGATTCAAGACCACTGTTTGCACCCAGATCGCATTTTTGATGTTTTAAATTAATTTGTCCAGCATGAAGAACATCTATCAGATTAACACGTATTGTGTTTGTTTAGTAATTTTTTGTTCTTTCGTTTGGTGGCCCAAGAAATCTGTTTTTCCTCTGGAAAGTAACGACAGTTGATGATCATTTAGTAACAGAATGTCTGTCTTGGGGTTTTCTTCTTAGGGGGAGGGGGGGGGGGGGGGGTCGTTTTTGTAGTGGAAGCCGATGACAGTCGAGTGACAAAATGTCTGCCATGCTTGTTTGCTTTTTTTTTTTTTTGCGGTGACAGTCAGTGACTGAGAATTGAAACTATCTCAGTTTTATTTGATCTACCTTTTCTATCTTGACAGCCGATGAATACCTGACGACAGTAGGCTATGTCTTCCTTGTATGTTTGTTTGTTGTTTTCTTAACGACAGACACCGACCGTGTAGTGACAGAATGCCATTCATGGTTTTGATTTTTTTTATTATGGCAACTGACGGCCACCTGGCGACTGTGTGTCTACCTTGTTTGTTTGTTTTTTTTATGACAGCTGATCACCATGAAGTGACAGATTAACTGCGTTGTTTATTTGTTTATAATGACAGCCGTTAAGGAGATTGAAAGTGGTTTTCTTTATGTATCTATTTTCATCATGTCACCCCTTGACCTAACCACCTGCCAACAGTTTGTCTCTCCCTACTTGTTCGTGCGTTTGTTTTGAAGACAGACGAAGCCCCCAGTTAGTAACAGAATGTCATGTTTGTTTCTTTTGTTTATTTTAATGAGAGGCAGTGACCATTAGGTTACGAATATCTCATTGATCTTTGTTTGTTTGTTTTATTAATGACAGCCAATGACCATTTAGGGACAGAATGTCTGACTCGTTTGTGTCCTTGTTTGTTTTTACATGAAAACCGATTGAGTGGCAAGATGCTGCCTTGATAACTCTGTTTTGATAACAGCCGGTGACCATTTATTGACGGAATATTTTACCTTACTTGCTTGTTTTCTTTGCTTTCTTGTTCGTTTTTACAATAACAGCCCATGACTGCTTAGTGAAGGAATATTTACCATGACTGTTTGGCTTGCCTGTTTGGTTGTTGTCATAATTACATTCGATAATCATCCAGTGACGGAAAGTCTGCATGCTCTCTCTCTCTCTCTCTCTCTCTCTCTCTCTCTCTCTCTCTCTCTCTCTCTCTCTCTCTCTCTCTCTCTCTCTCTCTCTCTCTCGCTGTTTTTCATAATAACATCCGACAAACGTTCATAAACAGAATGTCTACATTATTTGCAATTGGTTTTGTTTGTTTTCATAATGACAGTAGATGATCTTACAGTGACAGAATATCTGTCATGTTTGTTGTTGCTTTGTTTTGATAGCGACAGCCGGCAAACGTTGAATGACAAGTGTCTACTTTGTCTGCTGTTGATTGGTTTTCAAAATGACAACCGATGACCATTCAGAAACAGAGTACTTACTTCATTTCCTTGCTTTGATAACTACTGCGTCACAAAATGTCTGCTTGGTTCGTTCGTTTGTTCGTTCGTTCGTTCGTTCGTTCGTTCGTTTGTTTGTTTGTTACGGTAAACAAACAAATAATGGAACCTGTCCTGAGTTTATGCAAACTCAAAGAAGGTACACATGATGACATAACCCAAGTGCTCAAGGAGCTGGCCCATGCGGTTAGCACTACTGAAGGAAACTTTACGCCACAAGAAGATCCAGCAACAAAGTTTTACACAGGGCAGGAGGCCACAAATCACGGTCTGGAACAGCTGTGATATCAAGAGCATGGAAGCAGGGTTTATTGGATGAAGCAAATAACTGGGAATGCATAGCACACTTTCCAGAATGGGAGAACCATCCATCAGAGATGATCAGGAAGAGTGGCATGGGACTGGATATTGTTCTCCACTCTGATTCATCAAAACAATGATTCTGATCGAACACATTGTGCCATACGAAAGCAGAATGGAGCAAGCGTACTCTACGAGACTGAGAAATACGCCAGTCCAGCGAACAGCTTGAGTGAATCTCGCTTCCGTGCCCAGGCTCTCGACACAGGAGTCGGAGCTAGGGGAATTATAGGCTCATCAGCCTATGATCTCATGAAATAGCTCGGGATTTCAGGTAAGAAGAGGACCTGAACCCTGAAGGCAATGGCAGAGGCAGCCGAAAATAGTTCCAGCTAGATTAAGTCGAGGAGGAACAAAAGTAAATTTCATAAGGTTTAAATTTCCCAGATAAGAACAGGTGTCCAGTTAACAGTATAATAAGACATCCGTCTAAAAAGCCACGCTTGAGACGCCCACCCATCCAACAGTCGCGGATTCGAATCCCGGCAGCGCCATGAGAAAAGGTGGCAATAGAAGGGCATCTGGGTGTCATGACCTGGATGTGGCCCAGACCGCTTAGAGTGTAAGGAGTTCAGAGCCGAAAACACCTGTCTGAGGGGGGTGTCTTCTCTGACCTTCTGCTGTCAAGCTCTCCCTAGAGTTTCTTCCTACCTTGTTTTTAATGACAGCCAATGGCCATTGACTGGCAGAACATCTGCTTTGTTTGTTTGTTTGTTTTCTTTCGTTACAACCTATGACCATAAACATACAGAATGTTTTACATTGTTTATTTGTTTGCTTTCTTTTCAGTTTTTTTTTTTGACTGTCCCATGTTTTGTGCCACCTCTGTGCCTTCACCCATGCCAGCCCCACAGCCTGGCCCGCCGCAGCCCCGGCACTGACAATCCACAGGAAGCAGTCAATGTTAAGTCATGCAATGCAAGGGGCATTGCAAATGGGCTGTGCAATTTCCCCAATACTGTTCGTGTTGGCAATGGAAGTCATCTTGAAAGCAGCAACAAGCAACGCAAGACAAACAGACCTTGGCGATGGATACAAGATCCCCCTCTTAAGGCCTTCATGGATGACACTACAGTGATTTCATCCAGAGAACACGAGACACGTGATGTGCTGGAGAGGCTGGATGACATAGTTGCCTCATCCAGAATGAAGTTCAAGCCAAAGAAATCACGGAGTCTCTCACTGAGGAAAGGAAAAGTGGCCGAATCTGTGGTCTTCAGTGTTTCCAACCAGGCCCATTCCAACAGTTACAGAAGAGCCAGTCAAGAGCCTTGGAAGATGGTATGAAGATACACTGAAAGACACACAAAGAGCAAAAGAAACCAAACAGATGTCGGAAGAAGGCTTGGAGACCATTGACCAGTGTGGGCTCCCTGGCAAATACAAGGTCTGGTGTCTGCAGTTCATGCTGATACCAAAGCTCCTATGGCCTCTGATGATGATACATCTGCACCAGCATAGTGGAAGCAATGGAATCCAAAATCAACAAGTTCACAAGAAATGGCTTAGTGTCCCACCCTGCTTACTGACATAGCGCTGTACTGTAGCCAAGCAAAAGCTGAAACTACCACTGAAATCCATCCTGGAGGAATACAAAGCAGGGAAGATCAGACTTCAAAGCATTCTGGAAGACTCAGGAGACAAGGTGGTAGAAGCAGTCAAGCCCCAGCTGAAGACAGGCAGAAAATGGAAAGTTCAAAAGGCAATGGATTCTGCAAAAGAAAGTCTCAAGATCAGAGAAATAACAGAACACACACAGACCAACAGACAAGGGACTGGGGGTGACCAAAACTGAATGGTGGTCAAAGGCCAAAGGAAAAGCCAAAAGAGACATGATGATTCAGGAGATGAGAAAAGAAAGAAGACCAAAAAAGACTCCAAAAAGCAGACCAGCAGAGCCAGCAAGGGCAATGGACAACGTGGGAGAATGCACTCCAAAGAAGTCTCACTTGGAATGACGTTTGGCACATGGCCCCTCTCAGGATCAGCTTCATTCTCAGGTCTGCATATGACCTCCTGCCCTCAAATGCAAACCTGGTGAAGTGAGAAAAAAAGACGATCCTTCATGCCCCCTCTGCCATGAAAAATAAACAGTGGAGCATGTCCTAAGCTCATGTAAAGTAGCCCTGGCTCAAAGAAGGTACACATGGAGGCAAAGTGCTCTAAGAGATTGTGCAAGTAGTCTGAGCTAGTACCAACACCACAGAAGGGAAAATCAGGACTCCAAAAGCACCCGCAACATTATTCACGGCAGGAGGCAGCGAATCATGGCCAAGAACAACAGTGCCACTCGGAACATGCAGGCAGAGTCTGCTGGACGGGGCAGATGACTGGCTTAACTTTCCTACAAATATCAGGTGTTCCAGTGGCTCAGTGGTTAGTGCGCGAGTTATTAAGTGGAAAATGAGCATGTCCAGAGGGGCATGTGTTCGAATCCCAGCCATGGCTCGTCCCAAGATGGGGAAAAAAGGGGCAGCAGAGGTACATTCGGAGTCATGAACTGGTATGGCCCAACTCCCCCTAGAGTGTCAGGAGATAAGGGCCGAAACACTTTCTTGAAGGGGGCTTCTCTTCTGAGGACTCTCTGCTGCCACGCTCTCCACGAGTTTCTTTCTACAGTCACTTTAAGTTACTTTGGTGGTGTTAGTGGTGCCTGTTCTGATCCAATGTACGCAGGACACCCCCTACTAAGGCCCCTATTGTAGGGAAACCGGCATGGGTGAGCTCCCCTCTCGGGGGGGACGTGACCACGTCCGTCCAACGACAGCCGTCATGAATACGCCGATACCAGTGGCACCGACGGAATCAAGCCAAGGCCACAGATCTGGAGAGGACATCAAAACTGAGGTCACCATGAGAATAGTGCATAAAACCCCACAGAATTGAAACTTTTTTGTTGATCGATGAGAATGAGGATGATGAAGATAATGCTATAGATTTCCATGGCAGTCTGTGACTGCATGACAGGACTGTACGTACTCTACGCTTACTTTCATAATATCCATCCCAGCGTCAACCAGGTCAGAGAGATACAGACACCTGCTGTATTGGTCAAGAAATTTGAGCAACACACTCAGAGACGAATCCATTAAGTGGATGAAACTCGACCCTATGGTCCAAGTCTTCTCAGTTGAGCCCATGGCAAACTCAACTGTTGGTAGGAGCTGGTCGGGGCAGAAAAATCCCACGACCTCCTAGCCGGGAGTTGGCGACGCTAACGACTTCGCCACTGTGGCTGGTTGTTTGCCTTTTTGCCTTAATGAGAGCTTGTTACATTCAGTGAGAGAAGGTCTGGCTTGTTCGTTTGTTTGTATGTTTGTTTGCAACCGATGACTATTCAGTGACAGAATCTCAGCCTTGTATATTTCTTTAGTTTTGTTTGTTTTATCATAACAGTTGGTGACCATTTGTGAACAGAATGTCTCCCATATTTTGCTTTGTTTCTTTCTTTTTCATTTCTGTGTTTCCCCCCCCCTTTTTCTGTTTTTTTTTTTCCTATTGAAGGGAGGGGGGGGGGGGGGGGGGGGGGGTCGACAGCTTGTGACCAGTCAGAGGAAACTTGTCCCACCTAGGTTGTTTCTGTTTATATCGACAACCGAAGACCTTGGAGTGACTGTGCGTCTGCCTTGTTTGGTTGGTTGGTTTTGAAATGAGATCAAGTGATTGCCTAATAACAAAATGTTTGCCTGGTTACTTTGTTGTCTAGCTTGTTACACTGACTGCCACTGATCATTGACAGAATGTCTATCTTGTTTGTTTCGTTTGTAATTACATCGACGGCTAATGACCACTGATTGAGAAAGTATTTGCTTTTTTTCTTTATTTTGTTTGTATTTATAACACATTCGATGATCTCTGAGTGACAGAATGTATGCCATCTCTTTTCCCTTTTTTTCTTTGTTGTTATTACAGTGACAGCCGATGATTATCTATTGACACTGTGTTTGTCTTGTTTCCTAGTCTGTCGGGTTTTTAACACGACAGCAAATGACAGAACTGACTGAATATCGGCCGTTTTGTTTGTACACTTGGCTGTTTTTTTCTTTGATAACGAGTTCCTTTTGTTAGTTTTTTTTTTTCAATTACGACAGCTGAATATTATTTTGCAATAATGTCAACTTTTTTTTCTCGTTGTTTTTACTGACAGCTGATGGCTCTTGTTAGTTCTTTTGTTTTTATATTAGAATACTGTCAGCCCTTGATTCTTGAGTAATGAAAGGTTTGCCCTTTTGTTATTGTAATGACAGCCGTTGACCATCAAAAAGTGGAATATTTGCTTTGTTTTTTGCTTTGTTTGTTTTTCTTTTAAATAATGATAGCGATGGTCATCGCGTGACAACGTACGGTTTGTTTGTTCGCATGTGTACACCATGGTAGGCTTAAACCAGGTGATCTTAGAACTTTTTCTTTCTTGCATTAATTGATTTTCACTTTGACAGTGGATGATCACCTGGTGAAAGTGTGACTGTCTTGTTTCTTTGTTTCTCTGTAAAAGACGCGAACATTGAGCATCGGAATGTCCTTTTCTTTCAATTACAGCCGATGTCCATTTGGTGAAGTATGTCTGTTCTGTTTGTCTTTTTCGTTTATTATTATAATAACAGCCATGATCATTAAGTGACAGGATGTACAGTTGTTGTTTTTTTGTTTTGTTTTGTTTTGTAATTTCAGCTGATAGCCATTTGGTGACAGTATGTCTGGTTTCTTTGTTCTGTTGGCCATTATAACGACAGCCAGTGGTCATCTAGATCCATTATGTCTGTGTCGTTTGCTTCTTGTGGTTTGTTGTTAAAAAGACAGGTGATGGTCACTGGGTGGCAGCAAATCTACCTTGTTTCTTTGTTTAAAGTCAAATGAAACAAACTGCAGCGTTACCGGAACACGGTGAAAAAGCGGAAGAGCACACAAAACAAAGTGTGAAGTAATGCACTTTAATGCACAACACAAAACAAGACAAGAAGTTTTCGGCAATAAGCTTCATCAGCGACAAAACAATAAAAACAGTACAGACATTAACATGCGCAATACTCCCCTTGTGGAGCCTGGCTTCACAAGGGGAGTATTGCGCATGTTAATGTCTGTACTGTTTTCAGGCTTCACAAGGGGAGTATTGCGCGTGTTAATGTCTGTACTGTTTTCAGGCTTCAAGGGGAGTATTGCGCATGTTAATGTCTGTACTGTTTTCAGGCTTCACAAGGGGAGTATTGCGCATGTTAATGTCTGTACTGTTTTCAGGCTTCACAAGGGGAGTATTGCGCATGTTAATGTCTGTACTGTTTTCAGGCTTCACAAGGGGAGTATTGCGCATGTTAATGTCTGTACTGTTTTCAGGCTTCACAAGGGGAGTATTGCGCATGTTAATGTCTGTACTGTTTTTATTGTTTTGTCGCTGAGGAAGGCGTATTGCCGAAAATATCTTGTCTTGTTTTGTGTTGTGCATTAAAGTGCGTTACTTCACACTTTGTTTTGTGCGTTCTTCCGCTTTTTCGCCTTGTTTCTTTGTTTCTTTTTAAATAACAGCTGGTGAACATGACTGACTTAATGTCTGTCTTGTATGGTGTTATTTGTTTATTAATGAACACTGATAATCTTTCATGGGCAGAATTTCTGCCTTGTGTGCTTTTTCTTTGTTTTTATAAATGACAGCCAACGACCATTGAGTGACAGAATGTCTATATTATTCATTTGCTTGTTTTGTTTTGCTTTTCATTTGTTTCTTCGTTTTGTTTTTATTTCTGTGGTAAGCGCTGGTGTGGAGGTGCCTGGAAAACATAGATTACCCTCCCTATTTGCCTGCACGATGTGAGATCAAGTGTGTCTGCTGTTCATAGGCATTGTTTGAGGCTCAAAACACCCCATTCCATCTGGCTGTTGGGTCGTTCCAGTGCATCTTGGTTGCACTCTGCAGTGTCTCTGAGAAACAAGCCAGTGGAGGTACCAAGACAAAACCAGGGTACACTGGCAGAGGACTGACGTGATACTGTAAATGTGTGGAGGTGGGGTCTCTGGATAGGAAGGCTGAAGAAGTGGGACGTGGTACACACCGAGGCCTATAGCATGCAGCATTTGGCCAGGTGGTCCTTGGCAGTCTGATCTGAAAGAAGACACTGGCAGAGATGGGAAAGGCTGCCTGCAGTGTGTAAAACAGAC
>JADBJO010010586.1:49497-66997 GCA_016801955.1 Conus betulinus | reverse complement strand
CATTCAAAGATGTGTTCATTGTGCGTTTCCCCCATCTTTTACTGGCTAGAATTGTTCTTGTAGTTTTGTGCTTTGTCTGGCTTCTGAGGTTAGTTAGGCTTTGCGATAAGAACGTATCCAGCGGACGTGTTTATCTTGAATTGTTACAGATCTGTTGTGTTTCACTGACCGGTGACATTAAAAAGAAAAGCTCTAACAGTGGACCGGAAGCAGTTTGTCAGTACTGTGCCCGAGTTCCTGAAGGTTTCATGTATGTTTACGTGCAGAAAGAGTATGCCAACAGAAAACAGACTGATGATGCAAGCTTTGAGATAAACAATATGGATTGGAAAGTCTTGTGCCTTGGCTCACCTAGGCATGGAAACCGTTCACCATGCAAGCAGTATGTGTAGTAAATAGTTAAGTCAGGGTTTATCACCTGTAGGATGGGCAGCTGAATCAGAGGATAGATTGGTCGATGGCATCGTACGGACAGCCATTGGCGGTGGCGCATGCCTCATTGTTTTTCTTGTTGATTTTTTTTTTTTAAAGACACAGAGGGGGTTAAAAGTAACCATAAAGGTCACGAGTGGTCTATGTTAGGTTCAGCTATCCTCCTGGTAAGATCCGGTGGAAAGTAATGAAAAGAGAGAAAAAAAAATTCTTTAATTCAACATTCTTCAGATAAAGATACCTTCAGAAAAAATTCAGTGATGAATTTTGTTGTTATTGTTGTTACTTGTGTGTGTGTGTGTTTTCTTTGTTTTTCAGAATTTTCTTTCTGTGGACAGAGAAGGGGTGAGTAGTCTACTTTTTGTTGAGATGGACTCAGGCAGTGTGTATGTATGCGTGTGTGTGTGTGTGTGTGTGTGTGTGTGTGTGTGTGTGTGTGTGTGTGTGTGTGTGTGTGTGTGTGGTGGGGGGGGGGGTGTCTTTTTTTTTGTAAGTCGATGAGAGGTCCCGGAGACTGAAAAGATTTTTTCAGGTGGCTCAGGCCTAAATTAGGAAAGAAAACTATTGTACATCTATTAAAACCAAGGAAATTTGTCTGTAAATTATTTAAAAGGTTAGTATTGATTAATGGGAGGAACTCTCTTTTGTCTGACTGCTTATATTTGTCAGATTTGCATGAGCACGAGTCTGACTCAGGCTACTGCTAAATTCCAACTGAGGACACTACGACCATCTGATTTACATGAGGGTTGTCCCCCCTGAGAGGAAAAAAAAAATATTGAAAAATTTTGTTTATTCCCCCTCCAATTTCCATAGTTATATTTGTGCCCTTTAATTCTTTTCTGTCAGGCCATAATTATTTATGTATCTATGTCTATTGTGACTGTGTGTATGGAAGTTGTCCTGCTCGTATGTTCATGTCTGTCTGTAGAAGGGAGGCAATCATCGTTAAGATTCTGCATGATGATGATTTTCAATTGCTTCCCTTCTTTTCTTTTCATCTGTCGTGGCTCTCCCGTTCCTCGTTTTTGTTTTTCTTTTTTTTTTTTTTTTTCAACACTCCTTGCTCTCAACAATAATCGACGACGATTTATTTTGTACATTTTCAGTATTTTTACACTGGGTTTCTTGTTTGTTTTTGTGCTGAGTTCCATCTTTTAAATACATTCCAGATTGGCATTTTCAAATTTGTCTCCATTTCAACATTTTCTCTTATTTCTAAGCTCAGCTAAAAAGAAGTTGAGATATAACAGGAATTCTAAAACTCTAACAATTTTGAATACTTGTTCAAAATTTCAGTGTTACTGTTAAACGTGAGTCAAAATTGCCCGATTGTCACCCCCTCTCAGCTGTGAATCTGTGTGATGATTTTCAAAATTAAAAAATTCCTGTAATTGTTTTGGTCCGTCTGAACTTGTAGAAAGGGAATTATTGTTGGTTTAGTGAACTGACATTATCCTTTTTTTAAACATTTTTACATGTCAATGTGAAAGTCTCTTTTTTGTGCTCCACCACCCTATTTTCTTTGCATGTTTATTTATTAATATGAAGAGACTTTCTGACCCCCCTTCATTTTTTGTTTTACATGTTTACATATCTACTTCTACGATTCCATTTATGCCCCCATCCTTTCATGATTATTAAGCTCTTCCTTTCCGTTTTACATGTTTACACAGTTATACAAACGATTCCGTTTGCACACCTCCCTTTCATGATCATTTAATACTGTTCTTGCTACAACTTAAGTTTGTGGATGTCACTCCAGTATCTTTCTGATTTAACTTTTCCCTATGGTTTGGAGTTCTAGTATAACTTTCCTCCATGGCGCAGCTTATGAACTGCTGTTGTTTATCAAAGTTTGCTCCCCCCCCCACCCCCCCCCCCCCCCCCCTTTCCTTGTTTCTGAAATGTGTCATGTGTCGTTATGGAAGATTTTGAATGTTTCCTCGCACAGGGCGGAAACTGATTTCGCTGGAGAGAAACTAAATGTCTATGTAACCCAGTTTAAAGAGAGAATGGAAGGACAGAGAGAAAGAGAACAGACGTTCAAGCTAGAGTTAGAGAAAGATGAGAGGGAACTACTGCTGGGAAAAAACAGAGGAAAGAGGGAAAGATAAACAGAGCCATCATGAATTTTAAAATGAGGAAACGATCTTGAGCACAGTCACATGACTGTTGTTGTTTATGCTAGTGATGATAATCAACATGGTGTTTCCTCCTCTCCAAAAGCCCCACGTTTTCAAACTTCCTCCTTTAGATGAGCCACATGATAGGATTGACTCCTTTTTGTACCGATTTGAAACTCACACCACTTCTTGTGCATGACCTAGAGAAAACTGGCTGCTGTGTGTCTCTTCCCTGTCTCATGGCGGTTCACTATCCTTGTACCACACTCTTTCCTCCAAACGGAAATACGCCTGGTGTATTATCTACATATGGTGCAAAAGGGTAGTGTCTAGTATGTCACCTGCAAGCTCTCGTCACAACTCTTTCCAGGCAAAACAAACGAGTAAGCCTGTCAACCCCCCTGTTGCCCCCCCCCCCCCCCCCCCCCCCCCCCCCCCCCCCCCCCGCTATTCCAAATCTGAATGTGACTCCAGATAAACTCCCTTCAAAAAGAGGATGACACGCTGACAAAACGTTTTGAAATGTCAATGTTTCATTTTAAAAAAAAATCCAAATGTTCGTTTGTGGTGCAAGGTGGTGTGCTGTGCGGAGTTGTTAAAGATAAAAAGTTTGTTCCACATCAGCTTGTTGTTCCCTGCTCACTGAAGCCAATCGTATTGAAGGTATCACATGATGCCGTTGTGGCAGGACATTCTGACGTTTGCAGGACTCTAAACACGAGTGCGCTTCCATTTTAACTGTCCAGTGTTTGGTCAGATGTTTCTATTTTCGTTCTCGTGACATTTGTCAAAAGACTTCTGAAGGGCAGAGTACCTCGTCTCTCCCTGAGAAAATGTCTGTGCTCAGTGAGCCGTTTAAAAGAACAGCTACTGACATCGATGGCCCAGGTGTCTGTTCGACTCATGTCCATCAATAGAATTACCACCGCCTCCTATCATTTTCAGTCCAGTAGAATGGTGGAACGTTTTAATGGTATGCTGAAAGCAATTATAAAAATGTGGCGCAAGAGAAAACCAAAGATTGAGACAGATGCACTCCTGCCCTTTCATTTGCCTATAGAGCTGCCGAATTCAACCAGTGGTTTTTCCGCCTTTGACTTATTATGTGGTCATCCAGCAAGAGGACCTAAGATCCTTTTATCTCAGTCATGGGCAGGGGAGGTCTTTTCAGAGGAAGACATATATGTGTACAAGTATGTGTTTGAACTCACGAATCGTATTGTGGTTTGCATGTTCTTTGGCACAAGAAACATTGTGCTTACAAGAAGGCCAACGTTTTGTTTCCTGGTCAGAAAGCATTGGTTTTGTTTTCTTACCCATAACAAACTACAGGTAAAATTGAAAGAACCATTCACTGTGAAAACTTCACTCTGAAAAAGTAAGTCCTGTTGACACATTTCTTTTGATAGGGGGACACAGGCACAGTTTGTGTGTGTGTGTGTGAGTGTGTGTGTGTGTGTGTGTGTGTGTGTGTGTGTGTGTGTGAGTGTGTGTGTGTGTGAGTGTGTGTGTGTGTGTGTGTGTGTGTGTGTGTGTGTGTGTGTGTGTGTGTGTGTGTGTGTGTTGCAAGTCACCGAGTGTTTGTAGGGACTGAAAAGAATTTGTGGCAGGCTGAGGACAAAACCAGGATATTAAAACTGTCATAGGTCTGTGGGGACCAGAGAAGTTTTTTTTGTTGTTTTTTTTAAATGATTAGTGTGGCACTGTTTATGCCAAATTTTGAGACCAGTGTATTTTTGAGTCCTTCAGGACTTCTTAATGTGTGTGAAAGGAAATGTGTCTGTGTGATTACGTGAAGCCATGCAGAAATAATTCTATGTCAATAATCTGAAAGTTTAGTTACTAATTAATGTTCAGTCTGATTGTTTGTGTGGCAACGTTGCGTGAGCAACAGCCTAACAGCTTTATGGGTGCTAAGTATGTATGAATGCGACTGTTGGAGTTCAGTTCTCTTCCGACCCCTCTGCACATAGGCCATCAGTAATAATTGAACATCTAAATTCCGAAACAGTCGCACACATAAACACACTATGTAACATGGTGAACAGCTGATTTGTACACGAGCAAGGTGTGCGAGTGACATGTAGTAATTCAGTATTATTTCAGGTGGTATTCTGCAACTGGTGTTTGAACAGATACGTTTTAAGTGCAGACTTGAAAGTCGGGAAGGAAGGGCATGACGTAGACGGAAAGGCAGTGAATTCCAGTGTATTGCCGCAGAAAATGAGAATGCTCTAGAACCGTGCTGCCTTCGGTTATATGAGGGAATTCGGAAATTTTGGTCCCCAGAGAAAGAATAGAGGGGATGTGTAGGAATATATACTTCAAACGATCAGAGATAGGTAGGCGCTTCACCTGTGATAACCTTATAACACAGACACGCCGAGTTATACTGAATTTTGTGCTCGATTTTGAGCCAGTGTAATTTCTTCAAGAGATCTGAAGTAGGATGCTATTTTGGCACTTTCAAGATAAGGCGTGTGGCTGAATTTTTAACACGTTGTAGTGACTGGAGTAAGGCTGCGGGTACACCAAGAAGAAGAAGAATGTTACAATAATATAGTCTTGGCAGAATGCAGGAAGACGCCAACATCTTTGTGGCCTGTTCTGTAAGGAAAGGTCTGTTAGAGCTGATGTGACAAGAGTTCGAGAAAGGATGCTTGGCAGATTCTGGCTATGTGGTGTTTTTCAGGGTGAGATCAGAGTCGAGATAGAAGCCAAGGTCACGAACATATGGCACAAATGAGATGTCAGTGGACCCTAGGTCTATTGACGGATGAAGACGGTGGTCTTGAGCTTGAGAGTGTTTTGTAACCAGATAGCTTCTGTTTTTTAAATCATCATTTAATTTCAGTTTATTAGTAGACATCCACTGTTTGATATCAGAGACACAGTCTTGAAGATTTTTGCGAGACTGTCATAGTTATCTAGCGTGTCAGAATGTTCAAGCTGAGAGTAGGTACCGGCAGCCAAAATTAGCATATTGTTTTTCATACTTAAAATCTGTATCATTGCAAAGTAAATGGAAAAACATACAAAACACAACAAGAATGAAGTCTCTATCTTCAGTCATTTTCAAGATATTGCAGTTTAAAGTTGCAATGTTTTTATGCACCTGACAAAATGAGACATCTTCCAAGTTTGAAAGCCAATAGGATCATACATGATTGATACATCTGGTTATAAACTGGTGTTCTCAATCTATACAACTTACACTCTTTGGACGCGTAAGTTCCCTGGGTTCAGTTTACATGGCTTTTGTGTGATAAAGTGTTAAACTTGTAATACATCGCAATTCAGCGCTTTTCTAATTTGCATGACGTGGCTACTTTGAAGCACTGCAGCACAGTAAGAATAGCCATTTCAGAGTTTCCAGTGGTTTGGACAAACTCTCTAAGTTGTACTGAGCAAAGTCATTTTTTCTGAGGTATCTGCTATAAAACATTTGTGAAAACTTCTGTGCTAAAAACAGGAAATATTGCAATTTGGACGGCAGAAAAATGGGGGTTGAATCGCCCGCCACACTTAAAATTGCTATAACTTCTAAACTACTTCATGAGCTGTTTCCAAATTTTGTATACAGTTTCTGTACAGTATTTCCTGTAAATCAAAGTGTACATTTTTGTTATTTTGTACCTAACATTTTATTTCCTGTGCTAGAATAGTGGCCAATAGGAGTGGAATGATGATGATGTCTGAATTAAAATCGACAGTTTTTCAAAACTTACCGACAGATTTCAACAAAAATTTGGTATGATGTTGTCTGTATTGTTATTTATAAAATCATGTTATTTTTGCTGTTTCTGACAAGTGCTGGCAGCCACCAAACAAAAGGTCACTTGCGATAAGGGTGGGAAGTGCAATCTTGCTGAAGGGCAGATAGGGCTGACTATGAACATAGTTCTTTTTGTATGCAGCATACTTCAGGCAGAGTTCATTGTTAATTGGAATAGACCAGGCATGGCCAGTGGTTGTTTTCGGAGACTATGTTGAAGTCACTGGCAAACACAAATATGCTTTGCACTACATCTGTGTCTGTCTTGGTTGGCCACACAAACGTGTTGTTTTTACAAAGAGCAAATTTCCTCAGAAAATTAATGTCTGCTTTCTCAGGAGAGTGGATCTGTGACACTGCCAAATTATCATCATAGAAAACTACATCTGGCCATTTTGGTAAAGATAAGTCTTCCAGAAGGCAATCAGAGGCATGTTCACTGATTTCATCATCATAATGCAGCATGATTGCATCCTCAAAATGGTGATAACTTCTTATGTCTCCATCTCTTCCTTGGTCACCATCACTTCATCAGTCCCCAAGCCCAACTGCTCTGCCTCAGGAAAAGTTGAAGTGGAGACACAGCTCACACCTCATCCACTTTTTATCCTAGTCTGGTGGTCCTCCAACTGACAACACAGCCAATAGTGAACACTGGCATGTGTGGTAAAGTCTGTGGCCTATAAAAGGTTTTGGGTGACCAGCAACCGACGAACCCTGGCGTGTCGGGTAAAGGCTGTGGCCTATATGAAGGTTATGGGTGACCAGCCACCCACAAGCTCTGGCATGTGAGAATGCTTCTTTTATTGGTATGGGTGACATGCCACCCACAGTGTCTGACGAGGATTATAAGCTTTTATTATTTTCTCCTTTATTTACCACCAAAACACCACAATATTTAATGGGGGCTAGTACAAATACACAATGAACAAAGTCATAAAACTTAGTTACATATTATGAAAAGTGTGTGAGTTATGAAAATTTAAAATGACAGTCTGGGTAATTTTTCACCCACAAGCTCTCGCAAAGATTAAACAAATCATATTAAAAATGTGGATGCATTTTCCCAGTTAAAGGGGAAAAAAGGAAGGAAAGAAAAAAACATTAAGCATGGCACAGGATCACTTAACTGAACTATGAGTGCATGCTTTTATGTAAATTTCCCTGTCTGTTTCATCATTGTGCAATATCATGTGGTGTGTGTGTGTGTGTGTGTGTGTTGTGTGTGTGTGTGTGTGTGTGTGTGTGTGTGTGTGTGAAAAAAAAAAAAAAAAAAAAACATTAAAGCATGGCATAGGACCACTTAACTGAACTATGAGTGCATGCTTTCACGTAAATTTCCTGTCTGTTTCTTCATCATTGTGTGATATCATGTGTGTGTGTGTGTGTGTGTGTGTGTGTGTGTGTGTGTGTGTGTGTGTGTGTGTGTGTGTGTGTGTGTGTGTGAAATTACTGGGGGAAAAAATTAAAGCATGGCATAGGACCGCTTATCTTAACTATGAGTGCATGCTTTTATGTAAATTTCCCTGTCTGTTTCTTCATCATTGTGTGATATCATGTGGTGTGTGTGTGTGTGTGTGTGTGTGTGTGTGTGTGTGTGTGTGTGTGTGTGTGTGTGTGTGTGTGTGTTGTTACTGCTCACTGTCCATTCCTTATTATTTTTAAGTATCTGTTGTTCTTTGTAAGCAAAAATGTATTGCATGTTCTTTGTAAACAAAAGGTACATCCTCTGCAACACATTATTTTGTCAACAGGGTGTGATTTAAGCATTGCCAATAACATGCTGAGCATTTCACCATTATGATTTTAGATTAACTTGTTGATTTAATCATTGTGAATGTAAAAGAACATAAATATACATTATAATGCTTTTTTTTTTTAAACAAAAGGTAAAATTAAAGAAAGATTTAACTTTATTTTGGACTCTCCCTTTATATCAACTATTCTGTTTATTCAGTATGTTTGTGCTGTTACAGCATTATACATAACTGTGGAACATAACATACAAACACCAAAAAATATCATAAATGTTACTGTCACAACAATGTAATGTCTTGGCAATGCAATGCTACTGTAGTTGTATTCTAGCAGCTTTACTTGAAAGTAATCACTAAGTGTTCAAAGCCTTGCTGTGTTTGCCAGTAAGGAGGGGAGGGGTGGGGAGGGGGGAGAAAGCAAATCCTTACAGTTAAATTACAGAAATTTCAAATACACTAGGAAAAAAAAGTTAGATTGCTAAACTAAACTTCCTTGAGTCGGATTGAGTCGACAGTGACACCCCCTCACCCCCCCCCCCCCCCCCATACCCCAACCCCCACTACACCTCCTTACTGTCCAACTTCAGACTCTGTTCTCTCTCTCTCTCTCTCCTTTTTTTATATACCCCCAAACACGCTTTGCACATCGAGTGTGACAGTAATGATCGGTGTTTCGATTGATGTCATTATCAGAAGACAGTGCTTTCAAAATTCAAAGCCTCGGACCATCTTGTACGCGTGGTTTGTGGCTTCTGGTTTGAATATCTGTCTCAAACAGGTGTCTTTAACTACGATTTTCTCTGTAATCGTGAAATGGAATCAGTAACCAGTTCACAAATACATGAATCGACATAAGTGAAGCCCGTTACCAATATCTATTTTCATTAGTTTGTCTTTAAAAAAAAAAAAAAAAAAAAAAACTTCGACGGCGCAACGTGTGGGCCTTTTCCGACCTGTTTTAATCTTGACGAACACCAGCTGAATTACAACAAAATAACTAAGCATTGGCACGGTATTAAGCGAAATAAAATAATTGAATCGTTTCATTAATGTTCTGGTTTGTTATTATATGCGTTATCTTACCAAGTGCGTCTTGCAATTCAACAACGATTAGCGCATTCGACTCGGTCATTGTCAGATCTCGGCTTCGTTCCGCCATTGTTGAAATCTTGGACAAGGAGCAAATGTTTGCATTTGATACCTTCGCTTTGATTGGCTTGCACTTTTCGAGCACTCAACCAATCGCTTAGCTTGATACAGCAATGAATGCGGGAGAGAACGGCCTTTCTTGCGCATCGTTAATGTGTATGTTTTTTTTTTTCGCAGTTTTTTTTTTAGCAATGACATTGGAAAGACAACACTTGTAACAAGCTTCATAAAAACTCAATTCTAATTAATTTAAACACATCGTACAAAAAAGAAAAAAATAGACTGAAATAAAGCTTGAAACATGCTCTTGTATTCTGACCTATTTAAACGCCAATAAATGGAATGAACACATTGTATGTGTTAATTTTCGACACAGTGTAGTTCGAACGCTCGGCCAAATGCCGTCTTCGGTGCATCCGGATGTGTGACGCGCTTCGTTTTCGTGTGAATGGATGGGTGTATTTGGAATAAAATAATCATCATACCGTCTGTTGCAAACACAAATAAACAACACAGAGTTCAAAAGGAAACTGTATTGTTTATTCTTCACAATTTTCATCTGATTTTAAACGCGTTATTCATAGATACTGCCTATTGAAAACAAGCATATTTTGCACTCGGCTGAACTTTCCCATACCATGAAAGAAGGCTGCCGGTACCTACTGAGAGTCATTGGCGAACATTTCATGATGAACAAAATGGCTGTTAATCATCTCAGTCAAGGGCGTTGTGTACATTGTGAAAAAGACTGGACCCAGCACAGACCCCTGGGTAACGCCAAAGTTTGATGATATTTTAGAAGACCGTTTCTCGTTAATAAGGACGAACTGCTATCTGTTTGACAGATACGATCTAAACCTATTTAGTGCAAAGTCACATGTGCCGAAGTTTTTGCTCTGACGTGAAAGGAGTATTTCGTGATCGATTGTATCGAAAGCAGCAGATAGGTCGAGGAGAAGAAGAGCAGATACTTTGTCATCATCAAGAGATGTCAGAACATCATTCAAGATTCAGATGAGAGCAGTTTCTGTGCTATGTCCAGCACAGTAGGCTGACTGGTGGAAACTGAGGAGATTATTCAGAAGAAGATATTGGGATAATTGATGAAGGACCAAATTCTCTACAATTTTTAACAAGAAAGGGAGATTGGAGATTGGTCGGAAGTTTTTCAATTCATTTGGATCCAGCAACGATTTTTTTTTCAAAGAAGTTTCACAATGGTAGTTTTGAAGTCATCAGGGACTGAACCACTCAAGAGAAACTTGTTGAAAATATCTGTGATGACAGGTAGTAGGTAGTCAAGATTTTCATAAAGGAGAGAAGTTGGGATAGGATCGCGTTCACAATTTTTTTTTTCCAGTTTTTTGGAGAATCTCTTTCACAAACTGAGTGGTAATTGGTTCAAACTTGGACAGAGATGGGCTGGAATAAGCGGATGTTACTTGTGAAGGACTAGAAGAAACAAATGCGTTATGGATAGTGACTATATTTTCTCGGAAAAAAATTCAAAAAGATATCAGGTAGTTTTGAGGGATCTATGTTGGTGGGAAATACAGCAGTCTTCCTTTTGCCCAGAATTTGGTTCATGTTGCGGTATAGTTCTCTACACGTCTTGCTGGCTGAGATCTGAGTCGAGAAAAAAACAAAAATGTAGAAGGCATGGTGTTTTGCACTGCAAACATAAGGAAACAAGAACTGTGTACGCAAGGTTTGAGTGAAATAGTGTTTCTACTTTCTTATCCACCAAATAGCAAAGAGAGAGACAGAGTGACAGACAGACAGACAGACTACTTTCTCTTATCCACCAAATAGCAAAAAAAGAGACAGAGTGACAGACAGACAGACAGACTGACAGAAAGACACATAAACAGAGAGAGAGAGAGAGAGAAACAGATAGAGGAGGAAACAGATAGAGGAGAGGAGGAGGAGTGGGCACAGGAGGGTAGAGGATCATACCATTGGAACACTGGGTTTGTTTCCCTGAGTTTATCTTCAACCTTGATGCAGGACACCACAACCTATTTCAGGTACTCTGACATGATTTTTTCTTTTTCAGATTATTCTACCTTTGACCTGAATTTTGACCTCAACAGAATCTCTTTCCAACTTCATAATTTGTTATCATGCCCTAAATCACTCTGATCCTATTTTGAGTCATTTGACAATCAGTCTAGCTCCGGGTGAATCCCATTCACATTGGTTCGCTTGACCATCAATCTCGATCGGGAGAAACATAGACCCAGGGAGAAATAGTGACCTTTGGAAAGACCAGTCTTAACATTGCCTTGTGATGTACCAGGTGTGCTCCCAAAACGGAGCAAGAGGGACAGAAGGAGATAAGAAAATATATATTGAACATAGAAAAAGATGAGAGTAGGATGCGAGCGGGAGTGACAGATCACAGGAGTGTAGAATAGAGAAAAAGAAGAAGGAGAAGAAATGTTTTGTTCTTATGTTAAATCCATTGGATTTAATTGTAGATTTATATGTTAAGTTCCTCTCTGTGACGTCAACATAAATTTTTAAGTCAGCTTGAAATGACATGATGAAAATAATAAAAATTTGACGAAAGAGGAGAGCAAGAACTAACGGCCGAGGTTTTGGTGTCCAGCCTATTTTATTTTGTTTTAATTGTCGTTTTCTCCGTAGTGATTCTGTGTGGAAAGACTGACTTTCAAGTCAGTAGTGCGTCGATGTTCACTGTCTATGTGCGATACTTCTGATGACGGTACCAGTGAAATATGTACCAGGAAATTTATTTGTTATAAAAATGTTGTGAATGCTGTGTCGCCAAGAGTGACTTAAAACTCCTGCAAGAATATTTATGTGTTCTATTTGTACCACCTCATGCGTGTCGGTGGGCTGAGTTTACTGATGTGGACACTGTAATATCAATACACGGAGAAGCTAATTAATTTTTGTTTTAGATCAACAATACGTCGAATCAAAGTTTATTGTTCTATGGGACTTTCCTGAAATCGTGTTCCCTGGGGATTCAATATTGATTGCTGTGCCTTGTGAATCTGCAGTACTTCTATTTACTTTTGCCTTTGCCTTGTGAATCTGCGGTGAATCTGCTTCTTCTGTGGATTACTGTGCTTTAGGAATCTGCGGTTCTTTCTTCATCGCTTGTGTGTGTGAACAGCTGTGCTTATCATGTGGGGACCTTGGTTGTCCTTCTTTGTCTTCTTTTAGTGTTGTAGACTGTGGCTTGGGTACTGTGGAACCGAGTATGTTGACTGTACATGTGAGACACTGTGGACGGCGCCGGCGAGATCTGTGAGTGATATCAAGATATGTAATATGATATACTGATATCTGATGATTGAAGTTCCTGTGTATTGATATCTTGATCTATATGCTATGTAGTGACATGTATTGATTTGTACCAATTCACATGAATGTTTTTTTGTTGGTTCAGGCAGCATAATTATAAAGAAAAAAAATCTAATCTAACTAGTATGTTGCCTGGCTATCCATGTGCGTCTGGTGTGGGTGTGAGTAGGAAATAATTATTACACGCATCCAAACTTTTGAGGGCGAGAGTCAGACAGCAAAACGCGCACCGCACACCATATGTAACACTCTCCTTTCCTGTCTTCCCCCCAAGGCCAGCATATGGCTGAGCTGGTGAGTTAGATGTAGTCAGAAGCAGTATGGGAGAGAGAGTCAGTTTCATTTCAAGATAATAAGGTATGCAGTCATTGAAAGAGCACGTGCAGCCAACTGGGCATCAAACAGATTCAACGAGCGAGTCAACGGTTTTAAGCGCACGATATTAAAAACTGATCACAAGCGAGCATCCCTCTTTTGGGTTCTAAGAAAATGGCCAACTCATCACCCAGTCCCGTTCGACTTTCCGGTCAGTGAAAACAGTTAAACATCGCCACGGGTGGCTAGTCAAGATGGCGCATCTGGTTTTCACTCGAGATGAACAAACACCATTCGAAATGCAGTCACCGCAACCATCACTGTCACCACAGACCTGACATACAGTCACTTTGTGCACAAACATCTAGCCCTCTCAGCCATACGCTGGCCTTGGGGGAAGAAACAAGAAAGGAGAGGAACTGAACCTATACATCTACAATTCAATGCAATGCATTTAACATAGGAACAAAGTATTTCTTCTCCAGTATCCTTATTTGTGTTAGAAAGAGAGGGGGTTAGTAGCCGCCAAGGAAATAGACAGACGAGGTACAGGACAAGACACAACGCATTTCGACCTCTTGGGTCTTCATCAGGCGAAAACAAATGACATAAATGGGGAACGATAAAACACTTAACTTGTCATGTTGGGCAAACGGGTAAAATGGTAAAATGGCCGCCAGACGGAAACGAGGGGATTATAGGAGGGGAAATAGTGAAGGAGGGGAGGGGGGGGGGGAAGGGGAGGAGGTGTGAATCCAATCCTCTTCTCCTTCAATTGGAGAGGAACTAAACCTACAAATCCACATTTCAATCCAATGGATTTAACATAAGAACAAAGTATTTGTTCTCCAGTATCCTTACCTGTGTTGATAAGTTTCGTCATACGTGACGTTTTATGAGCTGATTTACATGCACCAATCTTTGTTAACGTTTTTAAGCAAGAATCATCTTACACTGAGACAGAAAATATCCAACCTGAAAGGAGAATCTCAATGTTTCTACAAAATTGCAGAACTGACAAACTGAGTGTTGTTAGACAGATATATTTTGTAAATACATTTACATTAATTTCACGAAAAGAATTAACACAACCAAATTTCTTTTGGCTATAAACAGTAGAAATAGTAACTACTACAATAAAAAAAAAGGCATTCTAACGTGTAAACTTCATAAAATGGAAGAGGGATGGAGGGTGTTAACTGAAGATTACATGTCCTAGAAGAAAAACGTGATAAATTGCGATTCTAAGAACATTTTCCTGTGTTTGACATTTGGGTCTCAACATCACCTTAGAAACGAAACGTCCGTCATCATCAGCTAGACTTTGGCACTGACATGGCAACTGAATGTTTGGATCGACAACTCGACTGCGAAAACGTACATCTCAGTTTCTTATAACATGCAGATCACTACAAAAATCACGAAAACAAACAGCATGGCGCCTTCACGTGTGAACTGACGCAGACTTCAAGAATAGCGTGACGGTGTGTAACATGTGTATTTTTTCATCACAGATCAAGTAACGTTCAAACATGAAAATCAAGGGCAGTGCGCGCGCGCGCGCGCGCGCACACGCGCACACACACACACGCTTACACACACACACTTACTGGCATACTCCGTTGTGGCAGATCACGTTGCCACAGCATCCACACATCGCTCACTGCCGCATGTCTCGCAGTCCCCAGGGCAATCCCTAACAAAAAAATAGGTCGCACAGATTTTACTTAACGAGTGATGAATGTGTCTGTTTCATTTGTCTGGAATGAAAAAAAGATGTTATAAAACACTGTATTGAAGAAGGACAATACATAACTTTGATTCAATTACAACAATGAAGAAAAAAAATATTTTGGCTGATACATCAATGCGATATATTAAGCAATTTGCAATGCTTTATCCTTTATAGATGAAATAATCAGGCACACCTAGGTGTAATTCTCCCTCCCCTTCACCCGCACTGCTCATACACATCAAACATGCGTGTGCACACACACACACACACACACACACACACACAGGCACACACTCACACACAAGCACACACACGTACACACACACACGCATGCAAGCACATACACCCACACAAGCATGCACACACACGCGCGCGCGCGCGCGCACACACACACACACACACACACACACACACACACACACACACACACTCATATAGGCATGCATCTCAAGTAGCTGTGGACTATAAAAGAACATAAATAAAATTGCAGGACCGGGAAAACGTTCCAGGATGTTTTCTTTTTTCTCCAAACATCAAGTGAAATTCAAACGAACAGGCAGATTTCGCATAATATAAGAAAAAAAAAAACGGTTTCTGGTGATGGGAACAGTAAACCTAAATGCTTTCTTACCACATTTTAGATTTTCTTCGCGCCCGGTAACTTTTCAAAGATTTTTTTAATTGATAAATGGTAAGGGTGAGATGCATCGACGAACATGGTGCAAAAAGCACAGATCTCAGGAAAAGGACCTGGGGGGCACACCATTTGAAAAAAGACGTGAACCTGATTTTAGTCCATCAGTGAAAATTGTTTGTCTCCTCTTATCACCATATACGAACATTCTAATGATTCTTTTTTCAAATTCATTCCATGAGCATGTCATATGATGCACAACTGGCATGATGAAATCACTGCACAGATTAGACGGTCAGTATTAATGAATCAAACAAACAGACTGATCGGTTCTTAAAGAAACATCTATTGAATAAACAAACAATAATGGTAACAGCAACAAACATGCAAGCAAACAAAATAACAACATCGACACACAACACAACGACAGTATGCACAAAAAACTGACAAGATAAATATTAAACATTGCAGTGGAAATGTAGGTATCCAGTTCCAGAATAATTCTCTATATTGTCTGGTATATGCCATGTTACAATACATGAATCAACACACCAGTGTATATGGAGACAATGTGTTCCACTGTATTTTACCTTCCAGTCAAGTTGCATTACTCATTTTCCCAGATGACAGCGGGGACCATTTTGGGACTGTGTCTTGCTTTGACATTTTTTTTTCAAAAGGATTACTGTTATCATTACAAAAAAAAATGTAGAAGTGCTCGCCTTTTCAGGTTTAAATTTATTGAAAGGCAATTTGTACAACTGAAATTTGCCATTATCAAAACAGATTTTGATCTCTTAAAGTAAGCAAGCAGAGAAAGTGTATTTCTTTATTTCTGTATTTAGGTAGAAAATGTTATAATTGATTTCCATTCGTGGGCTATGTTTCTGTTGATTTGCTCTTGCTGTTTCGTCTGCTCATTCATTTTTTATTCTTGATATCTCAATATCACTAATTTGATTTCAAATGCTGATTTAACCCGTTAGGCAATTTTTTGTGCTTGTCATCATTACATATTTGTTTCTGTAATAAATGAAATTTTAATCCGTTTATTTCTTGTTCATATGTCCATTCTTAGAAACAAAAAACACAGTAACATATGGACCAGCGAGGGGTCAAGGAGGCCATCTACATCGCAGCCACCAATCCCACGCTCAACAGGGACCGGGCCGCTACACCTTGCCTCCGGTGTACGCGTCAATGATTCGATCACATGACCTGGATTCAGTTCACGCGACCATGGGACGTACCTGAGGAAGATGGCCGGATGGCTGTTGAAAGCTATGAGTGTGTAGTGCATTTTCTTTTGTTGGGAGACTAGGTCTAACTCTAGGTAGCAATACACAGTAACATATTTATCTTATGGTTGAGTGAGAGTTTCGCCTAGCAGGCTGAGTTTCTCTCTCTCTCTCTCTCTCCATGTTTGAGTGATTGCGGTGGTTTGAAAGCAGTGTTTGTGGTTTATTCTTGTACGTGGGTGTTCGTGATGAACTGGGCTTTCTTTTGGATTTCTTTTTGTGCCTCACTGCCTCTGGATTTTAGAATGGTTTGGGTTGTTTTTCTGACAAACCTGGTTCAAATTCTGTGCTCCCCATCGCAGCCATGTTTTCACTACCATGCTTCGCACGTGCTCCTTTCCCCCTTCCGCTGTCCTGTGTTTCAGCTCACACACACTGCAAGCGCTTGTGTGTCGACACTGTCCCCTCTCCCTCCTCCCCCCCTCTCTGCCCCCTCACCTACACCCGTGATGAGTTGCTGGCGGTTCGACCTTCGACCCTTAACCCCTCCCTAACCTCAACACTGCGTCGTCTGCGTGTTGGTGTCAGTCTTCCTCGTGTGCGAGGCCGTAGAGGTGGTAGAAGGAAACAGAGGAAGATTCCTGTCATCAACCACGCTTGTCGTCCCCTCTTCACACTATCCAGGTCAAAGGCAAGTGATGTGAACTTTGCAAATCTAATTTCAGTGCCACTTGTGCTGCCTAGTCAGTCTCAGTCCGGTTTCAACTTCAAAATTGCACAGCTCAACCCGCATTCCGTCGGGTGCTCTCGAAAACGTTCCACGATCAAAAACTTCATTATTAAAAACAGTGTTGATATTTTTTGTGTCACGGAGTCTTGGTTACTCCCAACTGGATGAGGCTAAATGTGTCGACCTTGCTCCTCCTGGCTATAGAACTATCTCCTGTCCTTGTTCCTCCCGCAGCGGTGGCATCGCTTTCGTCGTGTGTGACTCTCTATGCTC
>JADBJO010010586.1:30000-47978 GCA_016801955.1 Conus betulinus | reverse complement strand
CTCCTCAATCCCTGCGACAGAACTCCCCCAGCGTTTCTCTGATTTCTTCTATAGTAAAATAGCCACTATTCGCCATAATCTGGACTCTCATGTGCTCCCCTCCCCCTTCTGTTCCTGATCCTTCCTTCTCTGGACTCAGTGGTCTGAATTCCACTCTGTGTCGGCAGAAGAGGTCCGCAAAATCTTAAAGCAAGTCACAGTCAAAACATGTGAAACTTGACCCTCTCCCTCATCCCTTCTTACCTGCTGTCTTGACGATCTTCTCCCATACTCTACATCCATTATCAATGACTCCTTACAATCAGGTTGTTTTCCCACTCTGTTCAAATCTGCAGTTGTCAGACCTCTCCTGAAGAAGCAAAACTTAGATCCTGAAAATCTCAAGAACTACAGACCTGTCTCTAATCTCCCATTTCTTTCCAAACTGACTGAAAAGTTGTTCTCGCCAAACTGTCTGAACATCTCTCTGTAAACAATCTCTTGTACTCAAACCAGTCGGCCTACCAGGCTGGCCATAGCACCGAGACAGCGCTTCTTAAGATAGCAAACGATCTCCTCACAGCTGTTGATGGAAACAAAGTTTCTCTTCTCTCACTCCTAGATTTGTCTGCTGCCTTTGATACAACAGATCACTCCATTCTTATCTCAAGACTCAACACTTCTTTTGGTCTTTCTGGTTCTGTCCTTTCCTGGTTCTCTTCATATTTCTCTGATCGCACACAAACTGTTTCAGTGAAAGATGTTAAGTCCCCACCAAGAGCACTCCATCTCAGTCAGCTTCATGAAATAATCTCCTCTTCTCAAGTATGCATTACCGATGTTAAATCATGGATGCACAATAACAAACTACAACTTAACGCAGACAAAACTGAAATAATCCTCATTGCTTTCAAAACACACTATTAGAACTCATTCTCTCCCTAGTTCCATAAATGTTGATGGAAATGAGATAAAGCTATCAGTGTCTGTTCGTAACCTCGGCGTTACAATCGACCAAACTCTCTCTTTCAAACAACATATCTCTAATGTGTGCAAGTCCTGCTACCTTGAACTTCGTAGAATTAGCTCAGTTCGCCGCTTCCTCACTCAAAATGCCCTGAAGACTCTAATCTGTGCTTTTTTGTCCTGTCTCGGCGACTATTGTAACTCCCTCCTTGCCGGTTGTCCCTTAACACTCATCTCTAAACTTCAAAAAGTTCAGAACAATGCCGCCCGTCTGATCTCCCCGCTCCTCTAGATCTGATCACATATCACCATTCTGTCATCCTTACACTGGCTTCCAGTTCAGTCTCGCATTGACTTTAAAGTTCTCCTCCTGGTTTTCAAATCACTGAATAATCTGGCTCCCTCCTACCTCTCTGACCTCCTCCATCTCTATGTTCCGTCTCGCAACTTACGCTCATCCACCGATTCTCGTCTGCTTCGGCTTCCCTCCGCTCGCCTGAAAACTTCAGGCCAACGATCTTTCTCTTACCAGGCACCTGCTCTATGGAATAGTCTCCCTTCTTCTCTGCGTAACACGGACTCTTTAGAGACGGTCAGTCTGTGCGATTTTTTTTTCACCCAGCAGGGTGTGTGTGTGTGTGTGTGTGTGTGTGTGTGTGTGTGTGTGTGTGTGTGTGTGTGTGTGTGTGTGTGTGTGTGTGTGTGTGTGTGTGGGTGTGCGCGCACATGCTTTGAATTAGAATTATTAATTTTATCATGTTTTTCTGTAATATGCGCTTTGGGCTCTCATGACGTAAAGCGCTCTATAAATATCCTTTTACATTACATTATTACAGTTGGTTTCATTTTAGTAAAAAAGAAACCAGAAATACAGCGATACCAGTGTCTGTAAACGTTCAGATTTACAATTACCACTTTTTAAAAAGGATTTAACATTTGTTTTTTTCCGTTGTCCTGTAAAATAAGAAACACATATCGTGTGTTTTTCACCTTATAGTTAAAGGTATATGATTTTGCAACGGTAAATTGATGTCAATAACGGTGACTGTGTGAAAACTGAAATTAGCACAAAAAACACCAATTTTCTTTTAGAAATGTATATATAAATTCCGACTGTTGTGTCCAAGGAGAGTTCCACAGAGCTTAGGGCCATGAACTAACACCTTGTAAAGCCTGGACAATCTTCCCCCAAAAGTCATGTGGGGTACAGAGGAAGAAGAGGAGGCAATATCCACATCTACCCTCATAAGAGAAGACTATCTACTGACGGAAAGAAGCTCAGAGAATAATTGAGAAGGAATCTTTACGTCATCTTTTATGAAGTAATTATAGATATAGTTGAAGAGTAGGAAGAGGAAGCAAGAACTGGCCAGGACGCAAGGACATGGACTTCTAGGAACCTGGGAAAACATGGACGTCAGTGGTGCCGAAAGCCGTCGAATGCACGCTCAAAGGAGATGCCACCCGATGGAAGATATCCAAGACAACCACCACACCACCACCCTGTAAGCTTCCATGATGTCGGCCATCCAGGGACCTTGATTCAGAGGAGACAGAAGAGTGCAAAAGACAAAGAAGCCAGCAAGGCAAGCTGGAAAACAAGCAAACACACAGGAGTCCAGAATCAGTAAGGGAAATGGCCCCGAGTGCTGCTGCTACTGGTGGACGTACAGAAGAGTTACAGTCACACACACATGCACAAGTCAACCCCACCATATTCTGATGAGAAAGGATAAAAAAATAGCAATAGGTAGCCTGGCAGTTTACAAAGTCAAACTATGGGAAAGTAGTGTCCCAAGTACTGAATTATGTGTACAAAAAGAGTTTGTCCATTCCACGCTCACCCAGGATTCATCCTTGATTGACTAGTTCCACTCCAAGAGGACGACTTCTATGGGTTTGTCCGTCCCCAGTCACCCACTAGGAATTCTGTTGTGTACAAAAATGGGTTTATTTGTCCCATTCACCACGCTCACCCAGGTTCCACTCTCACCCAGGACTATCTTTGCTGTTGACAAAAAAAATCACCCAGGAATATCTGTTGCTTTGTTCCATTCCACTCTCACTGTGTGCCAGAGTTTGTTCTATCTGTTGCTGTTGACAAAAATGGGTTTCCACTCTCACCCTCTGTTGCCACACTCTCACCCTGGACTATCTGTTGCTGTTGACAAAAATGGGTTTATCTGTTCCACTCTCACCCAGGATTATCTGTTGCTGTTGACAAAAATGGGTTTATCTGTTCCACTCTCACCCTGGACTATCTGTTGCTGTTGACAAAAATGGTTTATCTGTTCCACTCTCACCCAGGACTATCTGTTGCTGTTGCTGTTGACAAAAATGG
Source organism: Conus betulinus (assembly GCA_016801955.1). Classification (NCBI taxonomy): domain Eukaryota; kingdom Metazoa; phylum Mollusca; class Gastropoda; order Neogastropoda; family Conidae; genus Conus; species Conus betulinus. The sequence goes on along the minus strand of JADBJO010010586.1, from coordinate 44,692 downwards.
GTTTATCTGTTCCACTCTCACCCTGGACTATCTGTTGCTGTTGACAAAAATGGGTTTATCTGTTCCACTCTCACCCAGGATATATCTGTTTGCTGTTGACTATCTGTTGCTGTTGACAAAAATGAGTTTGTCCGTTCCACTCTCTGTTGACACCCTGGACTATCTGTTGCTGTTGACAAAAATGGGTTTATCTGTTCCACTCTCACCCAGACTATCTGTTGCTGTTGTTGACAAAAATGGTTTATCTGTTCCACACTCTCACCCTGGACTATCTGTTTGCTGTTGCTGTTGACAAAAATGGTTTATCTGTTCCACTCTCACCCTGGACTATCTGTTGCTGTTGACAAAAATGGTTTATCTGTTCCACTTCACCCATCTGTTGCTGTTGACAAAATGGTTTATCTGTTCCACTCTCACTGTCCATTGCCAGGGATGAGCGAGGCCTGGAGGAGGTGCTGGCCCTGCTTTTCCTCTGCTAATCTCGTGATGGTCCATCACTTAAAGAGTTGTTAAAGGTGCGCCAGGCGGGTTTGCTTTGTGCAGCTTATTCCGAGTTTCCGGGATCAATGCACTCCAGGGAAGCTCTTAGTGAGTCTCTGTAGCGTTTCCATTGTTCTCTACATGAGAGCGCTAGCCTTCTTTTAATTCAGTCAAACGGTCCTTCTGCAAAGGTTCGTCTGGCATGCAGCATACATGGCCCACCACGTGAGTTGTAAGCGTTTGAGCTTAGCATAAATGTCCTTCATCACCTCTGTCTGGAGTACTTTTGTATCTGGCATTATGTGATGACATCTCCTATGCAGCAGTTTTATATTTTGTAAGGAATGAGTTCAGCTGCTTTGCATGTCTATTGCAAACAGTCCAAGGTCTGCAGACGTACACCTTGGAAAGCAGAACAACTGCGTGGTTCAGTTTGAGCTTGGTCAGCAAGCTGATTCTTCTCTTTTCCCATAGCCAGTATAAGAGTTTGGCAAATGCTGAGCCACAGCCGACTATTCTGTATGAAACTTTTTCATCGGTTTTGATTAAGCCTGACTGCAGACTAGCAGGGTGGATAGATGTACCACTGCTGCAAGTTTCTGGCCACCGACTGTAGTGTTGGGCTCTGTGTAAGAGCTGAGGGTCTTGGTGGTGCGACCTTCAGACTTCCTGGTCCTCACTGCGAGGCTGAAGTCAAAACAGGCTTTTTGGAGAACAGGACTAAGCTTTTCTGTAGATCAGTGTGCCAGCATTCAGTGCCCAGTTATCCACAAACTGAAGAAAAGGGGTTTCTAGACTTCAGCTTTTGCCTTCAGTCTCTGTAAATTTCAAAGTTTTCCATCAATTCAGTATCAGATACCAATGCTGATGTCGCCATTATAAAAAAAAAAATCTGTCAGTATGGCTGAAAGTAGCATACTGAAAGAGTGGCAGCAAGTGCACAACTTATTTGATTCTGTTTGTGACAGAGAGTGGCTCTGAGCGCTTTCCATCATCCTGCACATGTGTGCGCATGCTGCCGTGATGTTGTCTCACCAGAGATGAACTCGGCAGGGCAGCCAAGCTTCGCCATGATCCTGCAAGGCCCCTCACAGCAGATAATGTTAAAGGCCCTGCTTAGATCCACAGAGGTCTGTAAATGCAAATGCTCTGCTCCTGACACTTCTCTTTTTTTTTTTCAAAAAAAAAAAAAAAAAATGCACACAATGCTCAGCAACACGTAGCATTGTTGGTTTTTTTTTGTCCCAAAAAGTCCAAGGTGCGATTACGAAGAATACTCTCTTTCCATGAATGCAAGTGCAAGACGTAACTGAATAGTCCATGGAAATACATTCCACATGCAAAAATCATTTGATTCGTGCGAACGTGTGTTGAAATGTCTCAGTATTGGCTTGACGTCAAATGAAATCTGAGCATCGAGCGGTATTGCAGAAATCCCCAAAACGATGACAGACACTTACATTAACTTGTAGAGTACCACTGCCATATAAACACAAGTTTGTGCATGGGAACATCATGGGGTGAAAAATTACATTCTTCTTTCTAAGAATATGTTCATGAAGTCCAGTAGAGCTGGCGTCTGTAAAAACAATGAAGTCTTGCTTTGGTTGGTAAACTCTGCTCAAGGCTGCTGCACAGCTGCATTTCAAATTGGCTCCAGTAGTTAAGCAGGTTTTGGTCGATTAATTTGATAATTAATGTACAGGTTGACCCTGTGCCAAGTTGGGACAAAAAGAACAGGAAAATATGGTAATTCAGAGGACGTCAGCAGGGAATGGGGAAAAGGTAAAAGCAAAAGAAGAGGACATGCACAAAAGTGTCTCTTTCTCAATCTTCACAAGCCCCAGATACTTCAGCGTCTTCAGCAACACTTGATGAAAGTACAGAGAAAACAGCAAAATTAAGTTGTGGTGGCACCATCTGAAAGTGTGCGAAAGATTGATACTATGCTCTCCATTTTCCCCAACACCTAATTTTCAGAAGCAAATCAGCATTGGTAACGATGTACCGTACTTTTTGCGTGCCGACCAAGACTTTGCAGGTGGTCCCTCTTCACACTGAACGTTAAGTGTTATCAATGGAGGACAGGCAAGCCAATCGAACTGATCCAGTGACTAACAATGAACAAAGTGTGCGCAAATGGCTTGAAAAACTGTTTCAAACAGTGACGAAGTTAAAAGCAACTGTGGTCTGTCAATAAAAAATGATAAGTTGAACAGGGAAGTAGAAGCAAGCAAACTAAGAGACTAAGAGAGAATAAGTTATGTGCTGACTTAGACATACCCTGTATAAAACAGATCTCTTCTGCGACTAGATTAACTTCCATCCTTCCCACGACGTTTTATTACAACCAGATCAGGAGTTTTTGTGTAATCTTGTGGACAGACAATCAAACACATAAAAGCAAACAAACAGATGCCGTAAAAAAAACATAACCATTTAGGTGGAGCATAATAGTGAACACATAAGTCACAGATTGTAATCTGACGGCGCATTGTTACATACAGCAAGATACACAGCAGCACTGGCCTAACTGATGTTTCTATGTTTCATTGTCGGGGCAAACGTCTCTACTATACCAATTACAAATTCATTTGATGTCAACGATGATGTCGGCTTGTGATGAGTGGGGGTAGTAGTGGCTGAGAAGCCATGAATACATCGATTGGTCTGCGTTCATAACCCATTCTCTCTCTCTCTCTCTCTCTCTCTCTCTCTCTCTCTCTCTCTCCATCACAAACACACAGTGACACACACATATAAACATTTATACACACACATGCACACACACACACACACACACACACACACATGAAATATAACAGAGGTTTGTGAAAGGATGTAAAATGAAAGTACTGTTGCTACTTTAACACCACACACACACACACACACACACACACACACACACACGCACACACACACACACACTCCTGCACAGGAAATGAATTATTACTGAGAGATAATACACACACTCAGTAAAGTACTCTTGCTACTGTAAACCACACACACACGCGTGTGAGAATAAAGAACATACACTCATGCATACAGAGCAAAGGGCAAGGAGAGAGACAGACAGACAGACAGACACACAGTCAGACATAGATAGAGATATAAAGAGAGACAGAGCATGACTTTAATAGATACAACTTGGTACTGCTTTTTAATTCCAAGTTTTCGGCTGGCGCTCTATCTGGAACAAAATGAAAAAAAACTGTTAATTTCTCAAGTGTTTTGAAAACACACACACACACACACACACACACACACACACACACACACACACACACACACACACACCACCCACACACGTGAGAGAGAGAGAGAGAGAGAGAGAGAGAGAGAGAGAGAGAGAGAGAGATTAAGATTAAGATTAAAATTAAGTCCCGTCAACAGCAGAGGTGATCTCAGGACCGTCACCACGTTTCAAAGTACCACGTATACATGTTATAATAGGATTTAAAAGCAAAACCTTACCCAACCCATTAAAAACAGATTAAAAGAACCAATATTAGGATTAAAACCGACATGTTGAAATACGATAAGATAATGTTGCTCACAGCCCAGCCGACCACAAAGGGCCACACCAGGGCCGTCACATGTTAAAATCAACTCACAAGTCAGTCATTCACACAATTCTTTAAAATACATCCAAAAGCCCATCCAAAAAGTTTGTTAAAAAATCTTTCCACTGTCAAATCTCAGATCCAATGAAAAATGTTAATCTCTTTCAAGAACTCAAAGATCGTGTCAGGCGGAACATCGCTGAACAAGGTTTCCATGGAATCTGCTGTAAAAACGTTTGTGTCTCACATCATGCAAGTCCCAACCCTCTAAAAGAATATGTTTCATTGTGAGTGGAACATGACGTGGAATGCACCATGGAGCTTCTTCACTCTATAAAAGGTACGAATGGGTAAAATACGAATGGCCAGTGTGCAGTCGGCACAGAACTGTTTCTTCTTTACGACCACCAGACGAAGATGAGAGGAACTCTTAAAGGTTGGACGGATCTGAAAGAGCTTGTTATCCGTCTGTGTATTCCAATCCTCCTGCCAGAGGTCTCTGACATAATCGTTAATTTTCGGTTTCAGATCTGAGCAGGGGATAGGTGTGTTTGACAGTTTCTCTCTTTGGCATTCTTGGCCAAACGATCAACCATTTCGTTCCCTCCGATGCCAACATGACGGGAACCCAAGCCAGAATAATGTTGTAACCCTCCGTTTTTCAACTTGGTAAAAAGTTTTAAAAAGTGTAAAAGTTCTGGATGCTGAAGGTTGGCCAGCTATGGCCTCCAAAGCTGACAGTGAATCCGACCAAACCAGAAAGTCCCTCTTCGTAGACTGTGAGATTACCCTCAATGCCAGAACCAGAGCTGTAAGTTCAGCAGAGTAAGCAGAAGCATCTGAATGAATATGTTCCAACTGTATTTGAGAAGGAGCACCAGGGCAATAGGCTGCACAGGCCACTCCATCTTCAGACTAGGAACCGTCAGTGAAAATTTTTCTGACAGGATGGGAATTCTGAACAGAAGTCAGCATACAATGCCTTGTATGCCAGAGAGCTGGTACATTCTTTGCGAAAAGCTGCAAGATCAAAACGAATCTCTGGTGTGTAAAAAGGTCCATGGAGGGTTGATCTGGAAACTTAGAAAAATCAGACACAACTCCTAGGTCTAGACCTGCATTCCGCGCGTGAGGCTGCACATGAAGACCAAATGGTGGAATACAGTTAGGGTTATTTTCAAATTTGCTTTGGAACTGGGGGTGAAAGACACAGTCATAGGCAGGGTTCTCTGGTTCTGAGAGCAGTCTGATATAGTAATTCAAAGACAGTTTCAGCCTGCGGTTGGACAGTGAGGGTTCACCTGCCTCTGCGTACAGGCTGTACACACAGGGGTGGTGCGGAATGCTCCAAGACAGAGATGAAGACCCTGATGGTGTGAACTGGGTCTAGGACTTTTAGATACAAGGCTCTAGCGGCGCCGTAAATGATGCTGCGGTAGTCTAACTTGGATCGAACTAACGCCCTGTAAAGATGGAGAAGTGTATATAGGACTTTTAGATACAAGGCTCTCTAGCGGCGCCGTAAATGATGCTGCGGTAGTCTAACTTGGATCGAACTAACGCCCTGTAAAGATGGAGAAGTGTATTTTTTTGTCTGCACCCCAATCCGTATGAGCCACTACACGGAGGATATTCATGGCTTTGAGGCACAATGTTTCCAACTTCTTAATATGGGCTTGAAAATTTAACTTTTGGTCAAAGGTAACATCCAAAAATTTGGCTTCTGTGACAGCAGGAATTTTAGCCTTATCTATGAAATTTCTGGTGGTGGAAAAAGTTGTCTGTAATTGTGAAAGTGGATGCACTCAGTTTTAACTGATGAAAACTTGAACCCATTTTCGACTGCCCACTGTTGGACTTTATAAACACACAACTGGAGTTGGCGCTGTTCACCAGCAAATGACTTCCCAGATGCATAAAGGGCAAAATCATCAAAAAAAGAGAGCAGTCTGAACCCTGGTTGACAGAATTGACAATTTCATTTACTTTTATACTAAACAGGGCTGGGGAAAGGATACTACCCTGTGGAACACCCATTTCCTGCTCATGAATTTCTGATAATGTTGTCCCCACACGGACCTGGAAGGATCTGTCTGCCAAAAACTGTTCTATGAACACTGGGAGATTGCCACGGAAACCCATCCAATGGAGGTCTGACCAGATTCCATATTTCCACGTCGTGTCATAGGCCTTCTCTATGTTGAAAAAAAAAAAATGGCAACAACATGCTTTTTCTCTAAAAAGAGTTTCGAATGGGTGGTTTCCAATCTGATTAAATGGTCCATGGTAGAGTGATGCTTTCTAAAACCACACTGTTCCATCAGTTTCCAATTTCCACATGAGCCTACCATTTACCATTTTTTCCATCACCTTACAAACACAACTTGTTAAGGCTATTGGACGATAGTTGGTTGGGTTTGAATGATCCTTCCTTGGCTTTGGAATGGGAACAATTACAGCCCTTTTCCATGAAACTGGGAAAGACCCAGAGACGTCCAGACATGGTTATAAACTTGAAGCAGAATGTTAAGACCTGAGTCAGGAAGGTGTTTTAAGAGTTGATAATGTATTTCATCAAGACCAGGAGCAATCGTGACACGCCTGCAAGGCAGACTTCAGTTCATTTAGATTAAGGGCAAGTTGTAGTCTTCTTGATTGGGTGAGGAAAAGTCAAGCTTCTTTTTTTTCTGCTTGCGTTTTGATCTTTAAAAACGCGGCAGATTTTTGACTAGAGGAAGAGTTGGTTTCTATGGTGGAAGCTAGCAAGTTAGCCACAATTTGTTTGTCAGTGATGAGTGTATCATCAAGTTTTAAATGGTGGATTGAAGGGCAGCTGTTCTTGCCCCTAATTTTTTTAACAACTCTCCAGATTTTTTCTTGGAAATGTTTGATGTAAGCGAAGACCAAAAATTTCTCCAAGACACTGGTCTACTTCCTCTACAAACAAACCTCGCCTTTGATTTTTTCCTCTGATAAGATTGAACATTCGGGGCCACAGGATGCTGAAAGACTGAATGTTGGGCCCTCTTGCGAACGTTGCAAGCATCTTACAATCCTGGTTGTACCATGGCGTACTAGGCAGTTGCGGACCTGGTTTTGTGAGTGGGATGGTATCTCTCACACATGATAACAAAATATTTGTAAAGGACTCTGCCGGGTCTTCTGATCGAAAACGATTTCAGCATCTAGCTTATCAGTTATGGCTGAACAAAAGAAATCCCAATTAGCCCTTTTAAAGCAAAAATACTGAGGAAAGGAAACAGGTTCCTTCAAAATTGGAGAAAGTATTACAGGGAAATGGTCGCTCCCGTGCAGATCATCGTGAATTGACCAATCATAGTCTAGAACTAATGAAGGATCACACACTGACAAATCCAAACACGAAAGGGTACCATCTGAAGAATGCATGTATGTTGGTGATTGTCATGTGGACAACACAAGTCCAGTTCATGAAAGATCTCTTCCAGCATGAGACCCTGAGGTGAGGAATATGAGCTACCCCAAAGGGGGGGATGCCTGTAGAAATCTCCCAAAATGAAAAAAGGACGCGGAAGCTGATCTATTAGATCAATGACTGTTGCTTGGATATTGTAACAGAAGGAGGACAATGAATTGAACAGACAGTTACTGTTTTATTGAAAGTAATCCTGGCCGCAACAGCTTGTGATGGGGTATTTAAGTTAACTTGGCTGAATAATAAAGATCTGTGAATAAGAAGGGAAACACCCCCAGTGACACCATGGCCAGTATCTGAAGGTAAAGCAGGAAAACCTACTGAACTAAAGCCGCCAATGAAAAATGTTTTCCTGGTCTCAGCAATGTTTCCTGCAGCGCAACAACACCAGATTTGAGGCCAGAACACAACCGCTGGAGTTCCTCATATTGGGCATTAATGCCTCTTATATTCCACTGAATAAGGGCCTCGACAATAAAAAAAGAAAAAAAGAAAATTACTCCATCTCATTGTCCCCATCACCTTCTATCTCCAAAGGAGAAAAACGATTGGAAGAAGGCGATGGAGATACCACCTTCTTGGCTGACGAAGGACGATACTTATTTCCACCCCCAGATGGACGAGGTGGAAGAGGAGGCTTCATCAGAGGTCGACTTCTAGAGTGTTCCCCAGACAAAGAGGCTACCTGTGCAGCCTTTCCAGAGGGTCTGGGATTGGAGGAAGGGGGCTCAGACCCTCGAGGAGTCCAGCTGCGAAATGGTCTGGAATAATTCCATAGTTCTAGAAATGTTCTATAATTTTCCGGAAATACAGTTACAGAATGTCTAGAAGCTATTCCAGAAAATTCACGTATATTAAATGAGAATGACGGAATATTTGTGGAACATTCCACAAAATTCTGGAACAAATTTGTGGAGTAATTCCACAAAGTTATGAATAATTCTATAACTTGTGGAATAATTCCAAAAACGTATGGAATTAATTCCACAAACTTACAGAATAATTCTATAACTTGTGGAATAATTCCAAAAACTTCTAGAATTCATTTCCATTAACTTCTGGAATAATTCCACAAACTCATGGAATATAGTTCTGTAATTTTCTGGGATAATTCAACAAAACCCCTAGGAAAATTCCATAAACTTCTGGAATAATTCCACAAACTCCTGGAATATAGTTCTATAAACTTCTGGAATAATTCTACAACCCCCATAGGAAAATTCCACAAACCTACAGAACATAATTCCATAACTTGCAGAATAATTCTAGAAACTTGTGGAATATAATTCCACAAATTTGTGGAGTAATTCCACAACTGACATAGCACTGCCTGGCTCATAATTTCATAGAAAAGTTGTGGAATGAGTCCACAGTTCACTAAGTTTGCTAGAAAAGTGATTTAAATAAATCAACTGTACAGCATGACAAGGCAACACACAAACATCAACACCAGAAAACCAGTTTCAATTTCAGTTTAATATAACATTTAATTCTTTGTAGCACAGGCAAAAATAAAAGGTAAACATAATGAGTCTTGAAATGCTCACTCCAAAACAAATTGTAAGTTATCTCATATTACATATATAAACAAAAGGGATTGCCGATTTATAATGTCTCTTTATAATATCCAGTTTATGTCCAATTCAGAATCATGTTATGGACACATGAACAAAAGTTTGACTATAGGAACAATTTAAAAACTCAAACTGTACAATTAACATGTCCCTAATATGAAAAATTATTTCGTAAAATCAAATGATATTCATACATACATGTGCGCTTGAGGAAAGGTGGGAAAGGGACAGCACAATTCCGGTTGTAAAACTCCAGGCGCTGCTTTTTTACATCAGGTTTTATCTGTAGGCACTGAGAACTGCAATGACTGATTAATCATCGGCTGAGATATTTTTGAAACAACAAACTAATAACCAAGGTTAACTGAACTCAATTTAACATTAAAAAACAAAAAAAAAAACCCAAATGAAAACATACTACTTTGATGATGTATTTGATTCATACAACATTCAGCACAAACAATAATAATGGAGAATTGTATAGCGTTCTTTCTCTAGTGTTTTTTTGTGACACATGAGCTCAGTGTTTCACACTGATAACAAGAAACAAAAAAGCAATAAATCATTAGAAAACTAATGTAAAATCGATGCTGTTTACCTTGCATACAAAGACACAGGAGGGCACACACACACATACCAAAATGTAGGTGAACATTTGTCCAGATACTGATGGAATTCAAGACGGCACCAAATGTTATTACCCCCAAAAATTTTAGAAAAGNAGCCGGGAACAATGGTGGTTGTGGCACACGACTGGCCTGATGACAGCAGACCACTTGTCCACGCCTGCTTCAGCTGCCCGTGCCGGTGCTTCCTTGCCGCTCTGTCAGCCTGTGCCGCCACATGCAACCCCCCAGTTGAGACCCCCCTTCCCTGCCGAATGGATGGGAGGAGAGGGCCCTGTAGAGCCCGAGCCCAAGATGCGTCCGGTCGGCTGCGCGCCCCACGCGGCCGCAGCAAGGCGCGCGGGTTGGGGAAGGGTGCGCCCACGGAGTGGCGCCGGCGCCGGGTAACCCACCCTTTGCATGCAGCTTCTGTCAGGTGTCAATGCCTTGGATGTCTCGTGTTCTATGGTACGTTTGTTTTTGTTTCCCTGTGTGGTTTCTCTTGCTTTTTCTGGGCGGTGGCCCGGGGCGTCGGGGGCACCCCCCAGGGGCGGTGGTGTGGTGGTATGTGGTGTGAGTGCGGAGGGGCAGACGGGGGGCTACTCTGGGACCTTGAAGTTCCATGGAATGTGAACTCTCCAGTCCCCCCCCCCCCCCTCAAAAAAACATGGTTCCTACCACACTCCTAAGAACCAAATTCCCGTTTCAATTTTTTTTTTTCAAGGCGACAATACTTGCATAAATTGAAAAAATAAATGTGCAGCTTAATTTTCGCGGTTTAGGTTGATGAAAAAAAATTATCGCAACGACAAATTTTTATAAACATCATCGCAACCTTGTCCATTTGTTATTCACCAAGGGAGATAGTTGAACGTCACCACAATTAATGACGTTACCCATTAATTTCCCTTGGTTTCTCTACCCGACAATCCAGGATCGCAAACATGTTTTGTGAAAAATTGTTTGAAATAATTTGGCATTTAAACGCTGAATGCCCGAAAAAATCAAACTGCCATTTCTTTTGCCATATTAAATTTTTGGAGCCGATAGCTTATTTTCAAAGGTTTCCAAGGTTTGGTCAAAAGACCAAATGTTCTTGAATTTCGAAGGTTTCAAGACCTGAAAATTCGCCTGTCAGATTTCAAGGATTGTCAAGGGAGCGTACGAACACTGACCAAGAAAAGGTCCGTACAGCCGTGGAAAGTCCGCTCTATTATCTCCATTGTATTACTCCAAGTGCTCACTTGCCTGTACCTGCACCTGTATGTGTGTGGTGAGGGCGGTGCAGGTGGGTAGTGTAGTATTTGAGATTGAGTGTGCGTGAGAATAAATGGAGCGAGTGTGTGTGTGTGTGTGTGTGTGTGTGTGTGGTGTGTGTGTGTGTGGTTTGTGTCTTGTGTGTATGTGTGTGTGTGTGTTTGTGTATTTAAACGGGGCATGCAAGCGTGCATGCACATGTGCACATGCATACGTACATGCATGCATGTGTGTTGTGTCATGTGTGTGTGTTCACCTGTGTGTGTGTGTGTGTGTGTGTGTGTGTGTGTGTGTGTGTGTGTGTGTGGTGTGTGTGTGCATGCGTACAAGGAATGTGCTTTTGTATAAGAGCAAAATCAAGCGACCCACCTAAAACCATCAATGTTGTTTTTGCAAGATTTGAATGCTGATCTTTCCAAACAAGTTATTCCTCATGATTTAATCACCAATTTTGTTTGTGCACACATTAGCCTGCTTTGGCTCTTAAGTCCATCAGCAAAACGACATGCTAACACAAGACTGATGGACACACCCTACAGAAAAGAACATTGGAAGAAAGAAAGGTGGCTCCGAACCCCCGTAAGCTGACCAACAGTGACAAGAGGTTAATTTTATTGTTTATGTGTCAACAGACTTTCTCAAAAAAAAAAAAAAAAAAAAACAACAACAATTCCCCCCAAGTCTAACAAACAAAGAAAGTGTGTATGAACAACGAGAATGAGAATGTCATAAAAAAACCTGGGGATGGGTGGACACCACATGAGTATGGATAGGGAAAACCTTGATAACACCCATATAAAAGTATGAAGGTGTGGACACTTGTGATGTACAAGACCATGGTGGTGATCAACTACATGTAAAGGCCATTCTCTGAACAGAGACATGGTTGGTATAAAGGACATCAAGAGCATTCTCTGAACAGAAAACACGGTGATAATACAAGGACATCAAAGTCAATTCTCTGAACAGAGACATGGTGGTAATCCCAGGACATAAAAGTCAATTCTCTGAACAGAACATGGTGATATAAAGGGCATAACGTAATTCCCTGAACAGGACAGGGTGGTAATATGAAAGGCATCAAGTCAATTCTCGGAACAGAGACATGGTGTGGTAATAAAAGACATCAAAGTCAATGCTCTGAACAGAACCAGTGATAATAAAGGAATCATCCCCCCGTCAATCTCTAACCCGCCATGGTGGTAATAAAGGACATCAAATCAAGTCTCTGAACAGAGACATGATGGTAATAAAGGACACTGAAGAAGACCGTCACATAACCTAAATGTGGAGCAGACATGGGAGCGAAGGCTACAGCTGAGATGTGGAGTGAGGTGGTTACATATGGAAGTTTCCACTGAGCAACTCCTGTAGCCCAATTCAGAGCCTCATTGTTTGACTGACACTGATGGGGCCGTACTCACAGCCGGAAGTGTTGGGCTCAGGGCAGAGGTTGGTGAGTGCCTTTTAACAGGGATGAATCCCTCTGTTCTGAAAAAAACAATCCAAAACCGACTCGTGTGTGATTAAAAAACAAGTAAAAGACAAATGACACCCACCCCCCACCCCCCAAAAAAAGTGTTAAGTGGGGCAGATTTAATGTACTTTTCAGTACAGACAAGAAAATGTTCAACAATACCTCTTCCTATGAAGTTATGTAAAACATCCATACAAACAAATAAAAAAGCACAAAACAATACTTCCTCCGATAGCTGTCAGAATTCAGCCTCCAATGCATTCTTCATGGCTGACCGCTATCATGGGAATAGGTCTGGTGCAGTGGCAATCATGTTTTCACTTGTACCTATCGTTCTCTCCTCATGCCCCTACACACACGCGCAAACATACACACACCACACACCACCACACCACAACACCCCCCCTCACACATCGTATGTGTGCGCAGACACACATTGCCACATGCGCAAAAACACCCATGCATCTGCTGCGCAACACGCACACTGGAACGCAGAGAATAAATGGGAAATAGTTACCCTCTCGCCAGTCTGTATGTCTGCATTCACGAACTTGAAGAAAAAAAAGTGATGTAGGGCAATGTACAAGTGTTTTCAACAACAGCAAACAAACCCCACCTCAAAAAAACGAATTGCTGCCCTCTGCAATTACCCCCACCCAGTGATCCTTCATAGAGGTGGCGACCTGTGGAAATCTCAACATGAAAACAAAAAGTATCAACATTTTTTTCTTTTTAACAGTGTCCACAACACCAGCAGCAAAAAAGCATCCATGGTTTTCTTCGGATTTAACATATTATGTCTCTCTATTTGATTGTCCAACCTTCGCAGTAATGAAAACAGACCGAACGTCACAATGAAACAAAAACAAAATATTTCTCTACTGCCCGATGACAGCCTTGATATGGCCCTAGCAAAAGTTGGTGCGTGTGGTGATGTGTGCACAAGTATCGATGTGTAAGAAAAAGACAATCAGTGACAGTGTTTTGGACCAACACAAAAGATGGTTTTGCTGGAGAAAAACTGGACAGTAGGAAAGAGAACTTCACCTGCAGACAGACAAGGAATTCAATCCCAGTCAAAATGCCAGCAAAACAATGGGTTGGTCTGTCTGTGAGAAAGAAAAGAAAAAAAGAATGACCAAAAGACCTGGACGAGTAGGAGTTGTCAGTCAAGTGGATAACATCAACTGTAGTCGCTAATCAGTAGTCTAGTGGATAATAATTAAATCCAAACAGGAAAAATCATAAGTGCATTGATCTGAACGCCTTTGAACAAAGCCATGAACAGAAATGGCATATCAAAATTCCAAACATGGATGATGTGGAAAACTATCCAAATTGAAGAAAGCAAAATCTTTTCACGCTGATGATTGAAGAATGGGTTTTGGCATGTAGGATTTCTTGATGAAATGGAGCAATTTGTATACCTGCAACATTTGAAAACCTCACTTGTGCTATTAGTGTTAATTTTTATATTGTGGAAAAAAAAAAAGGCCATGGATACTAGTGGCCCTTGAAGGATTTCCCCCCCCCCGCGCCCTAATTCAGGAACTCGCGATCTGACCAGCGCGCGTGGTCACGGGGCATGCTGCCCGATCATACTCGAGGAGACGGGCAATTCAGTGTGAACAAAGGTGGGGGAATAGAATGAACATGTGGAGGGCTATGCTGCAACAAGGCTATTCATGAAAAAAAGAATCAACGAAACAAAGAGCCCCGTCCCGAACTGCCGCAGAGAACCTATCTCTGGCACATCTTGTCTGGACTCAACACGATTAAAAAACAAAAAAATGCAGCAGTTAAACGGCTACCAATTCCAGAATCAAAGGAAGGATGTCTAGAAGATGCTAGGAGGTGCGGGGTTCCTCTCCAAAATTTAGATAATTACCGCTCAGAGGAAGCGCCTGGATGAAAGAAAGCTCCCGAAAACCGATATTCATTTAAAATGGGGATCCGTGAAGTGCAAAGAAAATGACTGAAAAAAGTTCCCTTTGATCCTGCTGAGGGAAACGCAAATGCACTGTTCAGAGTGACGCATCAGCTAGCCTATGGCTTTCGGTGGTGGAGGTCAGCCGATACAATATGCATCCCGAGCCCTGTCAGAAACCTGCCCCCCCCCTACGCCTAAATTGAAAAAGAAGTGTTGGTAATAGTTTCTGGTCTTGGACCGATGTGAAAAGATAGGTCTCTGGAAGCAGCAAAATCACAGCGTAGTGAGAACCAAAGGCCATGCAAGTGATCACCAGACACAGTTTGAGCATGAGATGGTCCACAAAAAAAGG